>CATIWF010033542.1:0-13215 GCA_949630135.1 Balakata baccata
GATATTCCGAAATGGGAAAGTCCCGTGCCACCAATATGCATACATTGTGATAGTCAATCTGCAATTGGAAGGGCACAGAGTAACATGTATAATGGTAAGTCTAGACATATTCGTCGTAGACATAATACCATTAGGCAACTGGTTTCAACAGGGGTTATCGCTGTTGATTATGTAAAATCAAAGGATAACATTGCGGATCCGCTAACCAAATGGTTAAACCAAGAGCAAGTTGATAAATCATCAAGAGGAATGAGACTTAAACCCGTAAGAGTATAATAAGTCGATACAAAGGAAAATCCAACCTAGTTGATTGGAGATCCCATGATCTAGGTTCAATGGGACAACCTAATTGTAAAGACGTGGAAAGATCACTATGGGGGATATACCAAGTGAATATTGGAAATGAGGTTAAGCTATGCTTTTAATGATACATTGTGTAAGGTATCACCTATGTGGGAGTGAAGTGGGGCCGCTTCAAAGGAGAATGTATTAAAAATCAATTCTCCAAAAACTCTTGTAGAACCAGGTAGATGTTCAGGGCCAAAATGAACATAACAATGAGAACTGAATTTTGTCAAGAAAGATTTTTGTGTGGAGCGTATCATATTTACTCAAGAAAACTGAACAGTTCAATGACATCATGTCAACTGGACAATGGGTAAATTAAATATACTTTTATAAGGGAAGGTTCAAAGAGTAACACCTACCTATTTTGTGCAGGTTTCAATCGTCAAACTCTATCACGTAGTAAGATTTTGTTCGTCTTTTCCGCCTGGTGGGTTTTCAACGTTAGCTTGCTTAACTTTATATTCTAGCAATTATTTTTATGCAAATTCTAGAAAATCATGTTTCATGAATGAAAGACCTAACCATGTTTTTAATTAATGCAAAACAAATAATATAAAAATATAAGTATGTATCAATCAATCAAAAATTTTTAGTTTAGTATTACTGATTTGATGACCAAAACAGCAAAATTTCGAGTTCTAACATCCAATCAGACTCTTTGTAAAAAAAAATATAATCGTAAAGCAAATATAAATTTGTATGAATGAGTTAACTTTGTTTTTTTTTAATAAAAAAATTAAAAGTTTTTAGTTATTTGTAAGGATTATTCTTGACGTGAGTATTTAATATAGAAAAATTTATTTGACCATATTTTGTATTTTTAATTTAAATTTAGAAAATTTTATTTTGTATCATAAAATAAAATTTGACCATATTTTGTATTTTTGTTTTCTTCCATAAAATTTTTATTTTATAAATTTAATTTAAACTTTATAAGTTTCTCGATGAGTTCATATGACAAACTCGGAAGTGGGTATTCTTGCATATTGACATTTATGAAATATATTATATATGACTGAAAATAAAAGTTTGATAATTGGAAAAAAAAAAAAAGAAAATTTAAGGGTTAAATTAGCAAAAAATTGCAAATTGCGAGACCCAAAACGTATTTTTGTTTTTTTGAAGGAAATAAACAAACAAATTATCTTAGCAAACAAAATTAAAATTTAAAATCTCTTTATTAAAATTTCAGGTTATCTTTTGTAATTTATCCCATTAAAATAAATATTTTTTATTTGGAAACCTGTTGCTCCAAAATTAAGTAAACATTTAAACCTTTTATAAAGTTTTTATATTTTTGAATCTTAATGTAATTGCCAACTATTTTTTGATACTGGCTCTTTATTACTAAATTAGATTTATTTCAAAATTATATTTAAATTATATAAATTTTTATTTTTGTTACAAATATTGTATTGGTAACACAAAACTAGAACGGTTACTTATATTGATGGACCGAATAGAATAACTAGTACTGATATAAATTAAATAAACTAACTGAATTAAATAATTAAATTAAATAGATGACATTCTAATCTAATTATCTAATTATAATTGGATATATTTAATACAGTCAGTGTTAGTTAATTCATTCGGCCAATCCACATAAGTGCTAACTAGTTTTTGAGACTAGTTCCGTACTACTCAAACTATATTTGTTTCAAAAATTAAAGTTTATATAATTTAAATATTTTTTTTTCAGAATTAGGTAGATACATTGCAAAGTTCATGATTTTTTTTTTATAATTTTTCCAAAAAAGAAATCGGCTACTCTTTCTCTGTTCATTTTATGAAAGTTGCTCATTTACCAGTTTCGAACAATCAAATTCTAAAAGTTGCTTAGTTCTATGCACAATTTCAATCCCGGTCACAAACACTATCTCCAATCCTATTGCATGCTGTTGCTTTGGCACCATTACCGCTGCGCAAGCAACAATTTTTTCCACATCAACACCGTTGAAATTGTAATATCTCATGTAACGGTTAGAGAAATAGCACTCCAAAAAAACAAATAATAAGACTGAAAAGGAAATAAACACCAATAATTTTAAAAAGGAAAGTTAAAAATGGGTAACAAGCAAAAATTTATATTCATTATATTTCCTATCAATGGTATGTAGAACTTCCGTTTGCTATCTATACTTAACAATATATATTATTATTTTTTTTTAACAATAGCATATAATTCATTCATAGTAAAGAAATCAACACAGATTTAGAATAAAAAAAATAAAGTAACTTACTTAACATCTTGGATTTAACAAATTTTTCTAATAATATAATACCAATAAGGATTTAGAGTTAACAGAAGAAAATAAAGTATAAATCTTCCATAACAAAGAAGCCATTATATTTTTGAATAAGTCCAGTTTGACAATTATTGGTAGAAATATTTCTAGATATAGAACTATACCAAGACAACAGTAGAAAACAGCCGCACCTCACAATATATGAGGATAAAACAAACCTTATAATAAATGAAAATACAAATCTTTATTATAAAAATAAAAATTCTATAAAAGAAAAAATTAAAAACTCCAAAATAAATTACAGATTTCCGATAAAAAATGAAAAATATAATATTATTATGCATAAAGTAATACAAAAAATGAGGACTAGTATCGACAGCACTTGAAGAAGGATTAAAAGGAAAAAAAAAAGGTGCGGTTTTTAGTTAAGAAAAACAAAAGGGAAAGAGCCTGGTGGGTTTTCAACGTTAGCTTGCTTAACTTTATATTCTAGCAATTATTTTTATGCAAATTCTAGAAAATCATGTTTCATGAATGAAAGACCTAACCATGTTTTTAATTAATACAAAACAAATAATATAAAAATATAATTATGTATCAATCAATCAAAAATTTTTAGTTTACTATTACTGATTTGATGACCAAAACAGTAAAATTTCGAGTTCTAACATCTAATCAGACTCTTTGTAAAAAAAATATATAATCGTAAAGCAAATATAAATTTGTATAAGCGAATTAACTTTTTTTTTTAATAAAAAAATTAAAAATTTTTAGTTATTTGTAAGGATTATATATATTCTTGACGTGAGTATTTAATATAGAAAAATTTATTTGACCATATTTTATATTTTTAATTTAAATTTAAAAAATTTTATTTTATATCATAAAACAAAATTTGACCATATTTTGTATTTTTATTTTCTTCCATAAAATTTTTATTTTATAAATTTAATTTAAACTTTATAAGTTTCTCGATGAGTTCATATAACAAACTCGGAAGTGGGTATTCTTGCATATTTACATTTATCAAATATATTATATATGACTGAAAATAAAAGTTTGATAATTGAAAAACAGAAGAAGAAAATTTAAGGGTTAAATTAGCAAAAAATTGCAAATTACAAGGCCCAAAACGTATTTTTGTTTTTTTAAAGGAAATAAACAAACAAATTATCTTAGCAAACAAAATTAAAATCTCTTTCTTATTGAAATCTTAAGTTTTTTTTTTTATATTGAAACCTTAAATTAAAATTTTAATTCTCTTCATTATTGAATTTTTAAATTTTTTATATTGAAAATTTTAAGTTGGTCTTTCAAAAAAAAAAAAAAAAAATATTGAGTGCCCCTATTTGGCAAAAGAGAAGGAATTAAAACAGTAATGATCGAATATACTAATTAATTTATTTTATTTTTGAAAATATATTATAAAATTTTTTTATATTTGATTTCATTAACTAAAAATATTTTTCATTATTTTTAAATAAAATATTATGTTATTCAACTAGAATATTTTGTTAATTAATTAAAAAATATAAAAAATACTCTTAAATTCTGTTTAGATTGAAGAATTTTAAAATTTATAGATTTCGTAAAATTCATGAATTTTATTTCATATTTTGGTTTGATTGTAAAATCCATTGATTGATTATATAATTATCCTTACATTTATGTTTGATTCAATAACCACAATCTATGAATTTAATAATTAATTTATAATTTTATCATTTATCAAATATTGATAATTTATTATTAATTAAATATATACAATCTATTCTACTATATACTTAAAAATTTTAAAAATAAAAATGGTTATTTTAAGAGTTGAAAAATAAAAAAAATAAAGTTATTATACGTTATATTATTTAATTACATTGTTAAAAAATAATTTTTATCAATAATTTAATTCATATTAAAACTATATTATGTCAAATAATAATAATAAACAATTAGTTGAAACTAAAAGAAAAATAATTTTTATTTTTTTATGATTAAGAACAGTTTTAAAATATTAATAATTTATTAAAAACAATATTGAAATAAAAAAATTTAGCAACAATTTCTCATCAATCAAAATATATGAATTTTGAAATTTTCCACCTAAAAGGTAGGAAATCAAATTTTTTTAAAAAATTTTGGAAGACGATTGATTTTCCAAAATGCATATATTTTAACCTTTTTTATGCAGTCAAATAATAAATTTGACATAAATTTATAGATTGTTTAAAATCGCTTCATTTAAAATCCATCAATTCACATTTAGCTTTATTTATGTTTTGATAAATTTAATATTTCATTAATTTAAAGATATGTTAAAAAAGAACAAATTTAATATTTTATTTGAATAAAAAAATAAAATAGTGTATTAAACTAAAATTTAAAATTTTTATAATATATTTTTTTAAATAAAAAAATTGACTAGTATATTAAACAAACCTTATAGATGTCCAAATCATTTTCTCAAAATATACATATATATTTTCCAAATCCACTATTTTATTCTGCTACTTTTTCTCTGTTTCTCGTCGTCTATAAATAGTCTACTTTTGAGTTTCTCTTTTCTTCACACCCACGTCCTGCATCTCTCTCTCTCTTTCTTTCTTCCTTATTTTCTTCAACATCAAATCTCACTTGTCCAGATTCCGGTTTCCCATTTTCTTCATCTGGGTATCTTCCTAAATCATCTTTTCGCTTTCTGCTTCCTATCTTTTACATATTTACTCTGCTTCCTCTGTTCTTTTATGCGTTTCATTGTTTTTATTCAACCTGCATTTTTTTCTCTCTACGGGGATTTGTTTTTCATATGGAAACCTCGCTTTCACTGGCTCAATTTTAGTGGGTCGTGATCAGATTTTGCTCCTTTCGGTTTTGGTTATATCAATTATGGATTTTTGTCTTTTCCTTTTTTTTTTTTTTATGTTTTCATTTTGTATTATTTAATGAATGTTTTTTGAATTTATTTTGATTCAGACAGAAATAGGATAGCAAGGAGTGAAGAATGCAACCTAGGAATCTTGAGAAGCTGGCATCAATTGATGCACAGCTTAGGCTTTTGGTTCCAGGAAAAGTGAGTGAAGATGACAAATTGGTGGAGTATGATGCTTTGCTTTTGGATCGGTTTCTTGATATTCTTCAAGATTTGCATGGAGAAGATCTCAAGGAAACGGTAAAAATCATGACTCTATATTTCGTCTAGTCTGATTTCCATCAGCAAAAGATTAAAATTTTAGGTATATGTAATTGATATGAAACAGAATCTGATATTAAGAGCATTTGTTTAATTAATTTTTGATGTGAATTGAAGGTCTGATCCAGTGTGATATGGATTTCCGTTTATTGTTACGGCTTAGGAGATTAAATATCAGTAGATTAGTTTTTTTTATTTTTTATTTTTTTTGAGGCATCAGTGGATTAGTTTGTTAAGTGATACCAAAAGTCGTAATTTTCTTTCTTGGATACTCATCAGTCACTTGGGGGATCACTTTAGGTTCTTTTAACTTTGTGTTGTCACTGCCTAGTTGCAGTGTTCCTTTTGAATTAGTTTTGAAATCAATTTCTCTTTTTATTCAGATACTTTTTCAAGTTTTGAATGGTTGAGCTTTCACATTAGAGAGATCAATAGCTCTACTAATTAATAATCATGAAACCGCAGAATAAAGTTTGTTGTTTATAGAAATTATATGTTTGTGAATTTTCTGATTTTCCTATATTAGACGTGGTGAATGAGATTATGAGTTGACTTGTAATTTATATTGTGAGTTTCCACAAGTTTGTTGATATTTAATATGTTTAGGTTCAAGAATGCTATGAGCTTTCTGCTGAGTATGAAGGGAAGCATGACTGCCAGAAACTTGAGGAGCTTGGAAGGGTCTTGACTAGTTTGGATCCTGGGGACTCCATTGTCATTGCCAAGTCTTTCTCCCACATGCTTAATTTGGCAAACTTGGCTGAAGAGGTTCAAATTGCATATCGTCGTCGGAACAAGTTAAAAAAGGGAGATTTTCATGATGAGAGCAATGCAACCACTGAATCAGACATTGAAGAAACTCTCAAGAGACTTGTTGTTGATTTCAAGAAGTCTCCTGAAGAAGTTTTTGATGCACTGAAGAATCAGACAGTAGATCTTGTCTTTACTGCCCATCCCACTCAATCGGTTCGTAGATCCTTGCTTCAAAAGCATGCAAGGTTTGTTTTCTAATATGCTTAAACCTTTTTTTTTAAATCTTTCCTTCTTTTTTGAGATTTTAGCTCTTCATCTCTTTCTTGAAACACTGTTATAGCTAGCATTTGCAAGTGTGATCAAGGTTAAACTTAATCATAAAACATTCTTGGTTTCTGATAAGAAGATCTTTTGCAACTTCAATTTAGTTTTCTCATTGTTCAGGATTCGGAACTGTTTGGCTCAGTTGTATACCAAAGACATTACTCCAGATGATAAGCAGGAGCTTGATGAGGCTTTACAGCGAGAGGTATGTCACTTCCAAATGTACTTCTTCATTTGGATTTAAGCTTGTCTTTTGCATTATTAAATGAAAAAGTGAATACACATTGTATATGCACAATTCAAAATGTGCTTGAGCAATAGGATTGTTGGTGTAGTTTTCTGTGTATATTTTCTACGATGTAGATTCAAGCTGCATTTCGAACAGATGAGATTAGAAGGACTGCTCCAACTCCTCAGGATGAGATGAGGGCAGGAATGAGCTACTTTCATGAGACAATTTGGAAAGGTGTTCCAAAATTCTTGCGCCGTGTTGACACTGCTTTGAAGAACATAGGGATTAACGAAAGAGTTCCCTACAATGCTCCTCTTATTCAATTTTCTTCTTGGATGGGTGGTGATCGTGATGGTATGCCCTTGCTCAAGTAGTGAAAATATTCCAATATGCTAATATAAGCCGTTAAAAAGTTTCCAGTCTCTCCCTCTCTCTCATATTCTATGTGTGTTATGAATGCAGGGAATCCAAGGGTAACGCCTGAGGTGACAAGAGATGTTTGCTTATTGGCTAGAATGATGGCAGCTAACTTGTACTATTCCCAAATTGAGGATCTCATGTTTGAGGTACTAATTTTTTATTTTGATGATATGTTGCTTGAAGATTCATCATTTATATTTGTTCTCTTATCATGCCTTTTTGTATTTTTTATTATTCTTATTTTGTTAATTTCGTACCTTGTGCATTCATGGCAGCTGTCTATGTGGCGTTGCAGTGATGAGCTTCGTGTTTGTGCAGATATGCTCCATAGATCCTCTAAGAGAGATGCAAAACACTACATAGGTAAATATTGAAACTAAGAGGGTGAATTTGATTCTTTCTGTTGGTTAACTCCCACAGTACGGACAATATTGTCATTGCAATGTAGTGTGCAAAAATTGTCCTGATTATAATTTAGGGAAAGCAGTATGGATCATCATGAAACTAATCCATACTTTATTCTGGTACAGAGTTTTGGAAACAAGTACCTGCTAGTGAACCCTACCGTGTGATTCTTGGTGACCTGAGGGATAAGCTGTATCAGACACGTGAACGTTCTCGCCAATTATTATCCCATGGAATATCAGACATCGCAGAGGAGGCAACTTTCACCAACGTGGAGCAGGTATAGATATTAATTTTTTATTTTGATATTTTTCTCTTGCAATTTGATATGATACCCCTTTCATCCCACAAAAATAGACTTAAATCTGTTTTCACTCGGATTAAAAAAAAAGATACATTAATATGATTGGAGTTTTAAATTTTACATAAATTTTACCTTATGTACTCCTACATCAATTAGGGACACATTTAAAAGCTAAGAAATGTGTTGAGAATAAGGCATATTAAATAGGAGTATATTATAAATCTGAGAAATCAACTATTCTTTCAAAAGGAAAGTGGACTATAAATTTGGGACAGACAAAAGAGGAAAGTAAGCTGGAGGGAGTGGTACTCAGGCCTGTCTACTTTTGATGAAAATACATTTTTCTCAAATTCAATACTTTTGAAAATTGAAGTTCAGATAATGGAACCTTTTCTTTAACCATTATTCTCTAACCGAAGCTAATGTGAGGACCATGGAATCCTTATCCCAGCTCAGTCTGTCCTTTCCCTGTTGAAATTTCTGTCATGTTGCTGAATTTTTAGCTGTTATTATTGCCTTTGCATTATAGCATGATTGTTAAGAAATGATAAAAATGTTTTGAGATCATGTTACAGTTCATTATCGAGAGATAACAAGAGACATTTCTGTTCCGGTTTCTAGTTGGATTTGGGATTGATTGGGTTTTCAATTTCATGCAGTTCTTGGAACCTCTTGAACTATGTTATAGATCACTCTGCTCATGTGGGGATCAGCCGATTGCTGATGGAAGCCTCCTTGATTTCTTGAGGCAAGTTTCTACCTTTGGATTTTCTTTAGTGAGGCTTGACATCAGGCAAGAGTCAGACCGCCACACTGATGTCTTAGATGCCATTACCCAGCACTTGGAAATTGGTTCCTACAGAGAGTGGTCTGAAGAACATAGGCAGGAGTGGCTTTTATCTGAACTCAGCGGCAAGCGACCACTGTTTGGCCCTGATCTTCCAAAAACTGAGGAAATTGCTGATGTATTGGATACTTTCCATGTCTTAGCAGAACTCCCAGCAGATAGCTTTGGAGCATATATTATCTCAATGGCAACTGCACCTTCAGATGTGCTTGCTGTTGAGCTACTGCAGCGTGAATGCCATGTGAAGCAGCCATTAAGAGTTGTTCCATTGTTCGAGAAGCTTGCAGATCTTGAGGCTGCTCCTGCTGCCTTGGCTCGGCTCTTCTCAATAGACTGGTACAGGAATCGTATCAATGGAAAGCAAGAAGTCATGATTGGTTACTCAGATTCTGGCAAAGATGCTGGACGACTCTCTGCAGCCTGGCAGTTATATAAGGCTCAAGAAGATCTTATAAAGGTAGCTAAGCAATTTGGTGTTAAACTCACAATGTTCCATGGTCGTGGTGGGACTGTTGGAAGAGGAGGTGGTCCCACCCATCTTGCTATCTTGTCTCAGCCACCAGACACAATTCACGGTTCACTTCGTGTCACTGTACAAGGTGAAGTTATAGAGCAATCATTCGGAGAGGAGCACTTGTGCTTTAGAACACTTCAGCGTTTCACAGCTGCCACATTGGAGCACGGTATGCATCACCCAGTTTCCCCAAAACCAGAATGGCGTGAGCTTATGGACGAAATGGCTGTTGTTGCCACAGAGGAGTACCGTTCTATTGTTTTTAAAGAACCCCGATTCGTTGAGTATTTCCGCCTTGTAAGTAAAGAATGCGTCTTAATTATCATTTAATGCTATATTGAGATATTAAAAGCTGCAAATAACGGCACACTGCTAATGATTGTAGGCCACACCTGAATTGGAGTACGGTAGGATGAACATTGGAAGTCGCCCGTCAAAACGAAAGCCAAGTGGAGGTATTGAATCTCTCCGTGCAATCCCATGGATCTTTGCCTGGACGCAAACTAGATTCCATCTTCCGGTGTGGCTAGGCTTTGGAGCTGCATTTAAACATGTCATTGAAAAGGACATCAGGAATCTTCATATGCTGCAAGAGATGTACAACAAATGGCCTTTCTTCAGGGTCACCATTGATTTGGTTGAAATGGTGTTTGCTAAGGGAGACCCTGGCATAGCTGCCTTGTTTGATAAACTCCTTGTTTCTGAGGATCTATGGCCATTTGGTGAGAAGTTGAGAAACAACTATGAGGAAACCAAGCACCTTCTTCTCCAGGTATGTTGCGGAACAATATGTTTGACTCTGTGCCAGTGCATTTGTTTGTTTACTAAAGACCTGCCCGAACCACCGATGTTGACAGTTTTGATAGGTCATCACAAATGGGCGCCACATTTCTACTTACGCCAGAATGTAGATTCAAATAAAAATTGAGAAGCAAAGTTATTCTTATGTTTGTACCTTTGTATTTCAGATTGCTGGACACAAGGATCTCCTCGAAGGTGACCCATACTTAAAACAAAGACTACGGCTGCGTGATTCATACATCACAACCCTCAACGTTTGCCAGGCCTACACGCTGAAAAGGATACGAGATCCAAATTTTAGTGTGACTGTGCGGCCACACATCTCCAAGGAAATCATGGAATCAAGCAAACCAGCAGATGAACTTGTGAAACTAAACCCTAGAAGTGAATATGCCCCGGGTTTGGAGGACACCCTCATCTTAACCATGAAGGGTATTGCTGCTGGAATGCAAAACACTGGTTAGAGCCTGTGTTATATATGATTACGCGTTTTCTTTTTTCTTTCTCTGGCATCTAAATCTATGTAGATAAATAGATTTGCCGAAAATAACATAATTATATGAACTGTATGCGAATGCTATTTAAATAATCCACCTAGAAGTTAAAATTTTAGGCAAACTTTTCCCATTTGTATGAGGTTTGCCGTGTTAGTGGCCAGCCATGTTAGTCGGAAGTTTGCCATGTATTGCTTCAATACCAATATTAGTCATGAACATTTTTAATATTTTATTATGGTGTGTTGCTGAATTGTTAGTTCTAAATTGAGTGCAAGTAACATTCGTCCTTATTACAGGTTAAACTTATATATATTGCATCTCCAGCTACCATAGGATCAAAACTTATGTTTGGTTTTCTGTCGTTTATTTTGTTTGCATTACTCATTCTCGTATTAGATCTGTCTCTCCTTGTATTTCAGCATTGCAAACTCTTATTTATGTCCTCTTGTTGAACAGATACAAGTTTCTGTTAATAAATTTGTACCATTTGGTATTAGAGTTATTAAAATGGATGAATCGGGTCATTCTGGTTTTAGTTTCGACAAAGTCGACTTTTTAGACTGTTAGTAATAGAAAAATGTTACTTTTCCCATTTATTTTTGTATTATTTTATATTCAATCTGCATTGAAGTATTAGCATTTTACTCTCACCTACTTGTGATGTTCAATCTGCATTAAAGTACTGTTAATGTAAGTAGTGGTGGCCAGTGGTTTCATGGTTCAAAAAAGTTCGGCCAGTTCTGTTTCCGGTTCGGCCGGTTCATATTATTTATTTATTTTATTGTAACATTAAATACAAATTTAATAATTAAGAATAATTTATGAGTTAAAGAAATATAATTAAGGTTAAAATAGTGTATTATTTGTATAAATTGTAATTATTTGGAGTTAATTGTACAAATTGAAAAAAAAAATTAAGATAAAGTGAGAAGAAGTAATAAATATTTAAGTTAAATTTGAAAAATATTTAAAAGTAATAAATTAAAATAATTTTAAGTGAGATATTTAGTTTTAATTTAAAAATTTATTTAAGCTAAATTTGAAAAAAAAATATAAAAGTAAAAATGTTAAAAATTTAGAAGTGGACTATTTATTTGTAATTTAAAAAATATTAAGGGTAAATTTGAAAAAAAAAATTGAAAAGAATATTAAAAATAATAAATTGGTTTGAACTTAATTTTTTTTATCATTAATTAAGTTGTCTACATATTTTCTTGGGATTTAAAAGAATCAAAGCTCACGAAGTTATCTTACTTTTTAAATTTGTTGAATACCCCTTTACTTTATTTAATCCGAACCGCAAATACCGAATGTGCCAACGGTTTCTTTAATTGTAGAAGTTAATTCTTGTTGTCTTGAGGCCGCTTTAGTCTAATCAACGACATACGCTTGAATTTCAATTGATTCAGGAGCTAAACTTGATCTCGTTTCGTTCAAAATATTACCTCCCAAACTAAATGTTTGTTCAACTACAACTGTTGAAATTGGACATGGAAAAATTTGTTTTGTAATTTGGTCAAGGATGTGATAAGTGTATTGGTGGCGATTCCACCATTCAAGAATAAGAAACTCTTTACCTGATTTACTATCACCAAACTTAAAATTTATTGTTAGATAAATGTCAAGTTCGGGTGAATCGGTGAATGATTAGAGTTTTTTTATGACTTTTTAACATCAATCGATCACATTTTCTCACACTTTCCAGTTCAACCTCTTCACGACTAGAACTAGTGGAAGTAAGAATATTATATAAATTGCTAAATTCATTAAATAGGTCATAAATATTTCTTCTAATTTCATTTATTAATTAATCAATACTAATGTAGATACAAAAAAAATAAGAGCAAGTAATTAAAATTTTCACATGAATTTGCTTCACATATTAATTGATTTAGGTCATCGTTTCTTTTGAAGGTCATTATTCTTCATTGGGCTTTCTATATTTTTTTGGACTGCCCATTAGAGCCATTTAGGTCTTTTATTTAGTCCATTTCAATTGAAGTCTCTACATATAAATATTAAAAAAAATAAAAAAAGAAAATCATTTAAAAAAATAATAATATTTTGTCTCATGAGGGTCACATGTGTGGCACAAAGAAGCTCCATACCTTATATCTCATTCTTTTTACTTTTTTTTATTTATTTTAAAACAATGGACAAATTTTGTTTGAAGGACCAAAAACCACTATTTCCCCTATAAAAGGAACACTTACACGCCAAGAAAGGGGGAGGGTTAGAAAAAGGTGAGAAAGAACAAATGAATGAAAGAAAGAAAAATTGGGTGAACAAAAGATCGAGTGAAAAGAGGGAAAAGTAAAAGAGAGAGAGAGAAAAAGA
>CATIWF010033548.1:0-10687 GCA_949630135.1 Balakata baccata
ATAATATGAAATTTATTCCAGATAGACATTCAGAAAATCTTGAACTACCATATGCCTGCTAGAGAAAAGTTTCATACATATAGTTGCTCATAAAATACTTATTTAGACTGGTTTATAAATTCATTCATATAAAAAAAAAATGATAAATTACAACATGAAAATAATAATTTTATTTAAAAAAAAAACCCAACTGCAATTCAAAATACTCCAAATAATTTTATTTACAAATTCAATATATAATACAAATTAAACTTTACTTTCATAACATACCTCGTCTACACGAACATTAGTTTGGAATATTTTTAAAAAAGACGGTAATAATATATTTTTAAGAGGGAGGGCAGATTAGTTATTTATTTTACTAATAGAAAAAATTTATTAATACGTTAATAAAATTACAAATCAAAAAACCAATGATGAGTTTAAATTTGATTTTAAAACAAATTAATTATACATAAAAATCGACATTGCTAAATTTTCATTTACACCAAAATTTAGGATAATAACAACCGACTATCATCCATTCTATTCATCCATTCTATTCATCGATCAAAACTATATTATGTACAAACCCAAAAATCCCAAATATATTTCTAAGTTTTGGTGGAATAAACTATAATAGTTAGTCTCTTTATTTTTAAAAATATATTATAAAAATTTTCAAATTTGATTTAATATACTTTATAGTTTATTTTTGCTGTTAAATATAAAAAAATATCAAATTTATCATTTTTTTTGTTTTTAAAAATATTAGAAAATACTAAAAAATTTAGTGTCATTAATTTAATACCAAAATATTAAATTTGTCTTATATTTTTAATGTATTATTTAAGTTAATAAAATGTTAAATTTGTCAAAATATAAATAAAAATATTTTTTATATTTTTAGTTAAGTAACATAATATTTTTATTAACTAATATAATATTTCATGATGACATAGGAGAACCCTATTAAACTACTATTCTAGGATCCCTCGACCTGCTAAATTGGATCCCACAATTATAATCCATCTATATCAAATGGAGGCGCCACAAAGACCATAACGGTATCCTTAGATCCCGCGATCCCCTTATCCTAATACAATCCGAGTGAAGTCACTAAGATCAGACAAGGTCATAGGATATCGCGATCCGTGGGTCTTGTGACCTCACAAGATAACAACGCTGACCCATATGATCCCTGATCCATAAATCTTTAGGGAAGACAAAAATACTATACAGTCACAGTGCATTGGGCAAAGTGTTAACATGATAGGTAAGAAACATTAAATAAGCACGCAGCTCAAGCGCGGCGCCTGATGACTAACGTGGCCAATAAGCCATAATCATGACCTCACAGAATCAACTTTGAACTATAATGTGACAGAAGGGGATTAGATATTTGACAAAGGAAAAAGATTATAAAAACCCCAGACAACAACCCCAAAAGAGGCAGTTAACTTTTGATCTCTTTAGTTATCATTCTTTTTCTTTTCATTCTCCTACCGACTTAAACATCGGAGGAGCTTCACCGGAATCCAACTCTGGTCTAGTTTTTTGTTTTAGCCGTGCAAGGTCCATCAGCTATGAGAGATGGAAGTTACCATTTGGTGCGGTAAGCGTGGACCATGGCTGACAAAACACCCGTAGGAGGAAAGAGTTTAAAGGCCTTTGAGGAAACTTCCCAGTCCACCATTGCCAAGCCCAGGGGCACCTCTGTGTCTCCCCGTAACTTGAGTCCCGCACTTAATCATCTTACTACCGAACCTGTACCCAACCCTACCCCTGACCTTTTCCATATTTTATAACAGCTTACAGCTATCATCAACGAAATGAAACAGGACATAGCTATACTCAAACACCAACTTCTTCCCAGCACCCTCCAGATGAGCATGAACAAATTTCTACCTCTACTCGAGAAAGGTCTTTTGCCAATACACTGACTCACCAGACTCCACCTATTGCCTAAGAAATTTTCATCAGAAAAACAACCTGTATCACATAGTAAAAAATCTCCTGAAAGAATTTCAACCCTCATCCGGAGACTTCGATTATAGTCTCCAGAACACTTCACCTCTGGCTGATTGTTTACTACAAAATCCTTTTCCAGACATCTAGTTGTTGTGCCTACCCACATACGATAATTTTAGAGAATCCCGAAGCCACGTCTCTCAGTTTCACACTACTATGGCTTTATGCATAAACCAAGACTCGGTACTCTATAAAGTTTTTCCCACCATACCGGTTGGCTTAGCCCAACAATGGTACTAAGGCCTCATACCAGGCTGCATACACTCATTTGAGCAATTGGCCTAACTTTTTAATATGCGATTTGTCACTAGCATGGGTATTAATAAGGTCTCAGCGGATCTCTAAAAAGTATATCAAAAAAGGGAGGAAACGTTGAGGGAATATATAGAGCGTTTCAATAAAGAGGCAGTCTTGGTAGAAGATTTGGATCATAGTATGACAATTAGAGCATTCACAGCGGGAACCACATCCAAGCTCCTATATAACTCATTGAACCTGGAACGACCCCAAACTTTCAATGATCTCATGATCCGCACCAGGCAACACATCCAGTTGGATAAAACCGTGAGAGTATATGGGGATGCCCTTAAATTATGGATACCATCAATGGCATGATCTTTTGACAGACAAGATCCTCCCCCCGGGCCCAGCCACTCTAGTAGAGGTGAACGACATGATCAGCCGCTGTATTGAGTACATCCAGGGCGAAGAAAGGGATATTAAGATCGTCCCCATCCCTTTGAAAGAAAATACACTCCTCTGAACGTCTTCAGAGGGGAAATGTCGATGGCTACCAGGCATACTGGAGAATCCTTGAGGTGGCCTGGAAAGCTGAATCCTAAACATCCTAAGAAAAGAGATTAGTACAGATACTGTGATTTTCACAGGAATCACGCTCATGACACAGAGGAATGCTGACAACTCTATAAAGAGATCAAATGCCTCATACGAAGGGGATCACTGAGGTAGTTTGTGAGTTCAAAGGCCTCTCATAAGAAGCTAGGGCCACAAACGTCCTCACAACTTGAAGTCAAGACAAATAGGCTGAGTGGAGAACCATCGGCTCTGATCAACATCATTATGGACGGAATCAATCTGTCCGAGAAGGTATGCAGGAAGCGAAAGCTAGGAGTTCATATTGTTAGCGACTAAAGCCATCTGGCCCCAGTCACTTTCTCTTCTCAGGACAGTCTTTGGCTACCTCAAGGTTAAGAAGATGCCCTAGTTGTCGAAGGTCATATCCACAATATACTGTGAAAAAGATCCTACGTAGTAAATCTTATGACGCTCAATATTTTTTTACTCATTGAAGGGATTCATTCCATATCTCAAACCAGTCTCTATGCCACTCATGGGATTGGAAGGACAACCGGTCCCAGTTAAGGGATCAGCATGGCTAATAAGACAGATTGGTACAGACGAAAGGTACGAAGATTTTTGCGTGAATTTCATGATTGTGGATATACCCTTCCCTTACAATGCAATTTTAGGACGACCATTCCTCTACAACTCTTGTGCATCCATAAACATCATATATCTGACCATGAAGATCCCCACCAACTAGGGAGAAATTGTGGTTAAAGGGGATAGACAGGCAGCCAGCACAGCTTACGTAATGGCACTTAAGGGGGTCACAAAAATACTGACTATGGAGACCATCGCCAGAGAATTCACAGCAGAGGGCCTGACGCCTATAGAAGACTTCAAGTCAATAGCTATTAACCGAGACATGTGTTCAAGTGGGAGGGAGCCTGGGGAATGATGTTAAAGATGAGATCCTCTCCACCATAAAAGAGTATTCAAAAGCCTTTGCTTGGGCCCCACAGAATATTCAAGGAGTAAGCCCAGATCTCACCACTCACCGCCTAAATGTCAGCAAACAAGCCAAACCAGTCAAACAAAAGAAAAGACAGTATGCTCCAAACCGGTAGGTGGCAATATCTGATGAGATAGATAAACTTCTGCAGGTAGGATTCATCAGAGAAGCACACTACCCTGAGTGGGTCTCAAATGTGGTAATGATAAAAAAGCCAAATGGGAAGTGGCGAATGTGCATGAATTTCACCAACTTGAACAAAACTTGCCCAAAAGATCCATATTCATTACAAAGCATCGACCAATTGGTTGACTCCATGGTAGGATATGGGATGTATACATTTATCAATGCATACGCTAGATACCAATAGATACCGATGGATCTTAAAGACCAAGAAAATCCATATTTATCTCAGACGGAGGCCTATATTGCTACACTTGCATGCCTTTCGGTCTAAAGAATGCGGGTGCGACATACCAGCAGCTGATGAATAAAATACTTAAAGATCATATTGACAAAAATGTAGAAGTATACATCGATGATATGATCATCAAGAGTGCTACACCTCAAGATCACCCAAGAGACATCGGGAAAGCACTCTCCCTCCTTAGAACGAATGGGCTCAAACTAAATTCTTATAAGTGTGTCTTCGGAGTACAATTTGCAAAATTCTTAGGATTCATGATCTCTCAGAAGGGCATTGAAGCAAACTCTGAAAAGATACAAGCAGTGATAAACATGATCCCCTTTAAAGACTATCAAAGATGTTTAGAAACTCAATGGAAGGATTATCGCCTTAGGGCATTTTATCTCATGCTTTGCCAAAAGATGCTTATCGTTCTATAACGCCCTCAAATGCCTAAAGAAGTTTGAATGGAACGAAGAATGTTAGAATGCTTTCGAGAGTCTGAAAGCCTTCCTCCAGTCCCCCCTCTCCTTAGCAGACTTATGGAAGGCGAGGATTTATTCCTCTACCTCTCCATAACCCACAAGACCATAGGCGCTGTGTTGGTCCGAGAAGAAAAAGGCTAGTAGTATCCTATTTATTATTACAACCAGGTCCTGAAAGTGGCAGAGACAAGGTATTCTAAATAAAAAAAAAAGGTTTATGCCCTGTTTCTGACGACAAAGGAGTTTTGCCCTAACTTCGAGGGTTTCTAGGTCATAGTCCAGATAGATCATTCCCTCAGAAAAATCTTGCACAAGACAGATACCACCGGAAGAATAATAGATTGGGCTACTCAAATCGGCAGTTTTGTTATTCAATATGAACCTAGAAAGGATATGAAAGCACAAATCCTAGCTGATTCCATAATAAAGTACAGCATAGAGGATCACGAGGAAGAAAAATTGAATGGAGAAGCATGGACGTTATATGTCGATGGAGCAGCTGGACAACAAAAGGCGGGAGTTGGTATCGTTCTTACCATTTCAGCAGGGTTCAAAATCGAGTGTGCTATTCGAATCCAATTCCCTGCAACTAATAACATTGCTGAATACAAAGCCGTATTGCTAGGGATCCAGGATGTGCGAAGAGTTAGGCTAGCAAATCTCACAACTTGTCACTCGACAGATTACAAATGAGTTTGGTACAAAGGAGGTGGAAATGGCGAGATACCTAGAGAAAGTTAGACGACAGATGGCACTCCTAGATAGAGAGGGTATAAAGTGGTCATTTGATCAGGTCCCCTGATCCCACAATGGGGAAATGGATGCATTGTCAAAACTCGCTCAGAAATAGGGGCCTTTTTTGCCACATGTGCTAACATGATCACTTAGCCTACCAAGTCATTCCGTATAGTCAGTTTTTACTATGGAGGGAGACAATTGGATAAGACCTATCGTTGAATGGCTGGAAGAACCTAAGCTCTTAGAAGAGCCTAAGTGCAAGAAATTCTTGAGAAAGGCTGCAACATACTATTTTCATGAAGGAATATTATACCAGCGATCTCACACCCCTCCTTGGCTCAGATGTGTAGAACCCATAGAGGGAGAGTATATTCTGAGGGAAATACATGAAGAGATTGGAAGTGCACATGAGAGAGCTGAGGCTACATCAAGAAAAGCCCTTCTACAGGGATATTATTAGCCACGTTAAATATAGATGCCAAGCTACTGGTGGAAAGATGCGAAAGTTGTTAGAAATACGGTCATTACTTCAAGGCACCTCTAGACAATCAACACCCCATCGGAGCAGCCTGGCCATTCGCATAATGGGGGATCGATATTGTAAGACCTTTTCCAATAGCAAAGACACAAAAGAAATTTTTAAATATGGCAGTGGATCATTTCATCAAGTGGGTAGAAGCTATAGCGGTTCCCACCATCACTTAGAGGAAGATATAGAATTTCATTTTTGATGAAGTCATATGTAGGTTTGGTATCCCCACTAAGATCATAGGAGATAATGGCAAGCAGTTCGACAATTGAGAATATTGTTAATTTTGCAAAAACTTAAAAATTGACTTATGTTTCACGTCAGATGCTCAACTATAAACCAACAGACTCACTGAAGTCACTAACAGAACTATTGTCCAAGGACTGAAGAAAAAGTTGAAAGAAGCCAAGTGAGAATGGATGGAGCACCTATTAAATGCCTTATGGTCTTATAGAACCACCCTACGAATAGCCAGCGGTAAAACTCTATTCAGGTTAGCATTTGGGATGGAAGCAGTTACCTCGGTAGAGATAAGCATCCCAAGCTTCAGAGTAATCCATTATAATGAAGAGAAAAACTCTCATGAGGTACGAACCAGCCTCGACCTTATGGAAGAAAGAAGGGCGAAAGCGGTAATTAAAACAGAAGCATACCGGAGCCGAGTAGCACAAATCTTCAACAAGGGAGTCAAACCCAGAAGCTTCCAAAAAGGGGACCTAGTTTTAATGAGAAGAGACATCCAGAGGGGAGCAGCAGGAGTAGGTAAGTTAGACGAAAATTGGGAAGGGCCTTACATCATCTCACAAGTTATAGGACCGACGACTTATAAGATAGCTGACCATTCAGGAAAGGAGCTCTTTTAGACATGGAATGCGAGGAACTTAAAAAAATACTGCCAATAAGAATAAATGTAACCTCTATATTTTCACAAATAAAACGACTTTATTAAATTCTGCTTCATTATGAGATAAAAAAAATGTTGAGATACGTAATGAAACGGTTTCTGATCCTTCATAAACAAAAGAATGGTAAATCCATAATAAAACAGTCTCTGATCCTTCATAAACAAAAGAATGGTGAAATCTGTAATGAAACGGTCTATGATCCTTCATAAACAAAAGAATGGTGAAATCCATAATGAAACGGTCTATGATCCTTCATAAACAAAAGAATGGTGAGATTCGTAATGAAATGGTCTCTAACCCTTCATAAATAAAAGAATAGCAAGATCTGTAATGAAACGGTCTCTAATGTCAAAAAGGAAACACTAATCCTGAGTAAAAAATGATCTAATATAAAAATGGTAGATGTTCAGTACAAATAAGAGACAAATACGTATATATCTAAATAGTTGAAGGAGACCCAGGATCACCAGCAATTCCGGGATTAGAGTGATGACCCTCCTCATTAGACTGCACAAAGCTTAAATCCAAGTCAGGATACTACCGCTTGATCTATCGAAGGATATATTCCTTCACCTCCTCTTGCATATCCACAATTTTGGAGTACTCTGGAATCTGCCCTATGATTTAATCGTTATATTTCCTTCTAACAACCTGCCAGCAGATTGCCACAGCATTTAACCTCCTGGCTCAACTCCTCTTTTTAATGATCCAATTCATGAATCTCCACCTCCTGAGCCGTCAGTCGCTCCTCAGTTTGCAGGAGTCTACCCTCCAAGGTGTCCTTCATGGTAGTCATAGAGGCCACCTCGTCCTCCTTAGCAGCCAGTTGGCCCTCCTTTTTTTTCCAATGCCTTGGCCACTTGCGACAGATCATTTTTTAACTTAGCATTTGTTTCTTCAGAAATGATCAAATCCTTCTCTAGGATATCCAACTTCTCGTACGCAGCAGCTCCCATAGTCACAAGTTGCGAAAGGAGGCACCCAATAATCACCGCTAACCATGGCTAATATGAAGAAGAAGGATAAAAGAAATAAACATGGAATGCAGGACAATTTAGGGATACCTAAAAAGGTAGGGTTAACAACTGTTTCTTGAGCATCGATCCAGTGGCCAGCTTTTCATGGGCATTAGCATCATTAGGAAATTGGCAAGACCTAACAAGATCGTAGCATATGCTAGGTCATTGCAATGACAGATCACTAGGAGATGCTTTATGCCGCGTAGCTAAGGCTCGTTGAAACTCCTCAAACACTTCAGCTATGTTGCGGGTTCCTTCCGGGGGATCGCAGACGCCTAAAGGATCTATATCTTTGTTGGGGGTCCCCTCTGCTCCAGCAAGAAACAAAGTGATCACCTCCTGTATATCCCTAAACATCGCTTTCTCACCAATAGGGATAGAGGCCTCTAACCCTGTCTTAGAGATAGGCCTCGAAGATTTAGCAATGCCAGCAGGTTCACCTAGGGTCAGCTATGATGCTTTCCTTTTCCTTGAAGCCTTCACTAGCATCCGTAGATCCTCCCCTACCCAGCAAACATAAAACAAGGTCAGTAACGCAATCCACACTTAAACCGAAAAAAAGGACTAGAAAACTATAAGGTTAAATAACCTTTTCGGTCAGTCAGCTGTTCTTGCAGATCATACATATATCGTAAAAAAATGTAGTCGTACCCTCTCACATGGGCATTTTTCTTCAGAAGCGCCAACCCTTCCTCCTCTACAATGGAAAGCGGAGATTTTTAGTTTGGGTTATCTGGACGAATGTTCCAGCTTAAAGGAAGATCCCCCCATCCCTCAGGATTGGCTATAAAGAAAAATATTATCTTCTAGGACAGGTACGATTGGGCAGATCTGTGAATAGGGCCAACCCAGAACGAGTCTGGATATAGCGATGCTCCTCCCAGTGATTGAGAACAAAGATATGCTGAAAAATCTTCACACTAAGGGGGATCACCATCTCCAAACACCGGGTCATGAAAATGCTGATCATGAGCCAACTATTAGGAGTCAACTGACTCATATGGATATAGTATAGCTCTAATATACCCCGTACGAACTGATGGAAGGGAAACCGTAACCCCAATTTTAGAAACTCCTTATACACCCCCATCTTCCCCTCTTCTACAGTATTAATGCCCCTCTTACTCACAACATTCAAGATATAATTAGTAGAAATCCTGTATTTGTGAGCGAGGGATGGAAGATGGCTTTCCTTCAAAGTGCTCTCCTCGAAATCCACCAATCATACCCCATGAGGAGGCCAGCAAGGGGGCAAGCGTTGCAAGGGCACCGGTAGGGGCAAAATACCAGTCGACGTGGCCAACACAGGCATCGGCACCTCTTGGGCCACAGCAGCCCTACCTGGGGTAGAGGGATGAGAGGGTTGATTACTCAACAATTGAGAGAGGGGATCTCATCGTTATGAGGGGACAGAACATTTCCTATATTCCAACGAAATCTCATTCGAGTCTGAATTAGAGGTGTTAATGCCACCGATTGCCACAACCCTACCAGCCACCGAAGCCTCAGAAATCCCTGGAGAACTTATACCCCTCTTGTACTTCATCACTTCAGAATCACTTTCCAAATCAGACGACGACAAGAACTAGCTGGAAAAAGCAACAGACCGAAGACAAAAGGGGAAAAACAAGAAAAAAATACTTACTCGGTAGACTCATTGTACTTTAAAAGAAATAATTGGTGAAAAACTAGCATCGGAGAAATGACTGCCGGAATGAATCAATACAGAACACAAACCAAAAAACCCTAGCAGTCAAAATACGCCAAAATGAAAATGAATAGCGCAAAGCCTGAAAGACAGAAAAGATATGAAGAGAACCTGTATTTGGGGCTGTTAGACTACTAATAATGATCCTTTACCAATTGGTACCTAGTTATAAAGCCGAGGGGCGGTTTCGAGGCAATAATAAATTTTTTCAAAATAAGGCGACAACAGACAAAAAAGCTTTAACTTCGCACCATTGAACATAAATGATCGATACTTCAGGGAAAAATCTGATGACATAAGAGAACCCTACTAGACTAGCATCCCAGGATCTCGTGATCCGCTGAGTCGGATCCCACGATTATGATCCATTTATACTAGATGGATTTATACTAAATGGAGACACCATAAAGACCATAACGGTATCCTTGGATCCCGCGATCCCCTGATCCTGATACAATTCGAGTGAAGTCGCTAAGATTAGACAATGTCCTAGGATCTCGCGATCTGCGGGTCTTATGACTCCACAAGACAACAACGCTAACCCATATGATCCCTGAATCGAAGATCCTTATGGAAGACAAAAATACTACATAGTCACTGTGCATTGGGTAGGACGTTGACATGACAGGTAAAAAATATTAAAAGAGCACGCTGCTCAAGTGCAGCACCTGATGATTAATATAACCAGCAAACCATAATCATAACCTGACAGAACTGGCTTGAGCCACAATGTGCCAGAAGGGGATTAGACGTTTAACGAAAGAAAATATTATAAAAACCCTAGACAACACCCCCAAAAGAGGAGGTTAACTTTTGATCTCTCTAGTTATCTTTTCTTTTCATTCTCCTACTGACTTAAGTATCGGAGAGGCTTCATCGGAATCCAACTTCGGTCTAGTTTTTTTTTCAATCGCGCAAAATCTATTAGTCACGAGATACAAAAATTATCATTTCATTTAAAACTAGCGGATGATTTTTTAGTTAAAAAAATTGAATTTTAAATACTTTATAATATATTTTAAAAAATAAAAAAATTAACTAATATATTTAAGCAGTATTATTCTAATAATT
>CATIWF010033563.1:0-41565 GCA_949630135.1 Balakata baccata
ACAGTATTTTATTTTTATTTTTATTCTAGGATATTAGTTTCGCTTTCCCGCAAAAACAGACTACTCCAATCTTTCATTCCCTTCCTTTCTTTTCATTTTCTCTCTCTAGGAAAGAAGAAAAATAATAATAAAAAAAGGTGCGTTCAGAATTCGACTGCCACCGACACCATGTTAGTTCGTTCTTGACCTCTTCTTAGATCGAATCAGGTTCTTCGACTATTCTGACACGCTGTTCGTTTCATCTTAATTATTCTTATCTCTTCAATTATTTGTTCTTATCTCTATTCTCTGATTATTTCATCACGTTGTGTGTTTGCTAAAGGAATTTTAACCTAAACTAACCTCATATTTTTCGTAATTGGTTATTTCGAAGTTTTCTTTTTTTTATTTTGAATTTCAATATGGGTTTTATTCATAGATTGGATTTCACCATTTTACGCTTATTTATTATGCTCGCTGTTGAATTTGGCTCTATTTATTGATTGATTCTGGCATTTCTTTGCATTTAGATCAATTTTAGTTTGAAGCTGAGAATTGCCGCCAATTGAGTCAGGTAATTCGATATTTGAATTCCAATTTATTCATTCCTCAAATTCATTTGTCATCACTCACGGAATTATGTTTTTTCTTTGTTTTTACTGTATCAGTTATTACTGCAGATGATGGTAGACCTTTTTGACTATTAATTTACTACTTAATGCGTATATATCTGGGTTTTTTTCCCCAGTGAGCTTGGCAGGTCTGCTCATCTGCACTTTGATGCCAACTGGAAATAATTGCTGGAAAGAGCTCTGCTGATGTAGTTCTTTTTTGAGAATCTGGGAAGTGTATTAACAATGGGTGTGGGCTATTTGGCCATTTCAGCCGTTTGTACAACTTTGAGCTTCGTGGGTCTACAGTGTTGGACGGAGTTGTCGCTAGACAAACTAAAATCGGAACGTTTAATTAGTGAGAATTTTGTCAACGGAGAAAATGCAAACCAGGCCCTTGACTTGCTCCTGGGTTCCTATGCCACCATTGTGCTGCTGGCCAATTTTGTATTTAATGCATTCATTCTTCTCAATCTTTGTCTTAAGGTAGGTTTGATATTTAACTTAAAGACTTGTGGAGTATTAAAATTTCTTAATTATGCTTTAATTCAAGCAATTTCTTGCAAACCCGATCTTTTTTCGTTCCATTTAATGCTTGAGGCTTCTTTTTTATTCTAACATGAAAAGTCTTTTACTACTGTTCATTGCAAACTCACCTCCGTTCTTAAAGTGATTTATGATTATTTCCTGTAGAAGCTTTAAGTCACAGAATTTATATTTAGCTGCCAACATTGGTTTAGGATGCCAAAACTGTGTAAAGATTGTTGTGTAACAACTGATAAGAGTGAAGATATGTTTAGGTTGAGTGGTACTCTTAAAGGTTGCCAAGATTATGCAATATATATTCCAATCTCTAAACTAAAGAAATTTGACCTTCAGCCTTGTGCCTTCACTTATCCAATTTGATAGAGAAACTTTTATTATTTTCCTGCTCGTGTTCTTTTTCCTGCTTTAGTTATAATAATGGCTATAGGGATATGCTTTTTGTCTGTTATGATCATGCTGTTGGTTATGATTTTTATATTCAATGTGCAGAGTATTTTCTTTGTGGAATTGTACCCTTCTGAAACTCGAAAACTAATGGAACGTCTCATTAATTATGTTATTTACAAGGTAAAAGTTTCTTACTGATCAACTGGGTTGTACCTATTTGATTTTCATTCATTAGGATGCTGGCCTTCCACACGATTTAATTATTTTAGTTTTGTGCATTGAGCTTTTACATTTTTTTATTGTTGGGTAAGCATCCGTATTTATTAACTAGCAAAAATAGTGATAGAAAAGCCTGGTTAAGAGGACCATGGTTCCCTCTAAGTGTTTTTTGGGCCTTTCTGAGTTATGATTACCTGGAAGTGCTTTCATTCCCCTGCATTTTCTTTGGTCCATTGCTCTCTGGAACAACTTGAGGTTTATTAAGTAATAACATTAATTATTGGTATTGGCAGATTGTATATTTGAAGCTTAAATTTAAATCTTTTTATGTTTAAAAATGCTTCAACATTTTACAACATTGTATATCTGTTTTCCTAGTTTTTTTTATGATTAGGAAATTTTTATTTTTGGTGAATGTTGAACAGGGGACATTTCTTCCCTTAGTCATTCCAGCAACAATATTTCAAACATGCTTGTGGTCTATTTGGTTGACTGTCCTCTGTTCTTTAAAGGTATGCAACATGATAGTTGTGATAATTTTTGCTCTTTTAGATTGATCACAGGCATGAAAAAATTGCTAGTAGCGGATTAAATGTTTGATGTTTTACCAGTACAGATGTTTCAAGCTTTAGCTAGAGACCGACTTGAACGTCTGAATGCATCTCCTTCTGCAATGCCTGGGACTTATTTTCGTGTGTATTCTGTATTGTTGGTGGTCCTCTCTGTTGACTTTTTCTGGTACACTCTAGTATCCTAAACTTTTTACTTTTATGCGTGCGCAATTTAGGAACTGCACTGATTGTCCCCTTTGGTTTTAGTTCTAGTGGGATCAATATAAATAAAATGCAAATCATCTTGTTGTTCAAAATGTGTAATGGATTATGGATGTTAATATTTCTTTTGAGAGAGAAAATTTTATTAGATCGATACCCTTCCCACTTTAAATCCTGTTTTAAGTAATGACCAAATATTTGTGATCTTTTTTTTGTGTGAATTATAAGCATCAGCAGAAATTCGTCTTTATACATATCTATTGGTTCTTACAGGTTAAGGTTATGTTTGTTGGTATACAGAACATTGGGTTCATCCATGTTTCTGTTGTTGTTTTTTGAGCCTTTAAGCGTTGCTTTTGAGACTATGCAGGTAATGTATTGAAAGCACATTTGTACTGCCTTAATGATGGATGAGTCCTCCTTATCTATTCTATAAGCTGTGAATTAGTTTAATTGATATTGATCTGGTCAAATTTTACTGTAGGCAATGTTGGTTCATGGATTTCAGTTGCTTGATATTTGGGTCCATCATTCTGCTGGGAATAGTGCAAATTGCCATAGGATCAAGTTTTTTGATACAATAGCTGCAGGTATTCACAATTGTCTCTTGCTGTGTGAAAGTGAGTATCCTAGTCTGCATGAGATCATTGGCAGCAGTTTTGTAAATAGCGGTGCAATACACCTGATATTCTAAGGTGTCTTGGAGCCTATGCGCAAAGTTCAGTCGTATATTAATATATCTAGGCATAGTAAAGCATATATTTCAAAAATTTTAACCCAAAAATTACTTGCAAGAGAAACATTCAGAACATGCTGTATGAAGTTTAGTAGGTAGAGGTAGAAGAGCGAGGAGCGAATGAGAATACTTTGAACCTTGATTGCTCATGGATAAATGCACTTGGATCTTTGAATAGAAGGCACTTCATGCTTTCTATTTTTAAACCCAATTTGCTATTGCACGAGTGCAAGCCAAATGCATTCTGGCTCCAACTTCATCCTCAGTTACCAAAGCAGCCTATTTGATTATGCAAATGACCTGCATTTGGCTTTTTCTAAGCTTGTGTTTAGTGATTACAATCTGTGGCTACACGAAACAATTTAGAGCTGCTTTGTGAAAAGCATTGTGGTATGGCAAGTGCACCCTTGGTCCAAATGGTGCTTGGATGCAATTAACAATATAGGTGGTCTTATTCTATTTGCAGCTAGTTTATGGCATGCATGTTAAGAATTCCATGTGCTGGTACACTTTCTGATTAAGGAGTACAACTACAGGTTCATTATCTGAGTGGAAAGGCGTTCTTATCCGGAATTTAGGTTTTTTCCTTGACATGGCATCTTTGCTAATGGCTCTTGGTCATTACATGCATATTTGGTGGCTTCATGGCATGGCATTTCATCTTGTGGATGCAGTCCTTTTTCTGAATATACGCGTAATGCAGACCTTCAACATTCCAGGAATAATTTATTATTCACACCTCAATTTCATGTCTTCTCAATTTTTTAATTATGTTATTATGTGCAGGCCTTGTTCAGTGCTATAATAAAGCGTGGAAGAGGATTTGTCAAATTAAAAATAGCTTTAGGCGCTCTTCATGCGGCACTTCCTGATGCAACGTCCGAAGAGCTAAGATCATATGATGATGAGTGCGCTATCTGTCGGGTATGCTTAGTTCTTTCTTTCATTTCCCTTTTGTTTTTTCATCAATCCTTTAAATCTAATGAAGTGGGAAAACTACAGGAACCTATGGCTAAGGCTAAGAAGCTTAATTGCAGCCACCTTTTTCACCTAGCATGCTTGAGATCTTGGTATGATGAAGATTTTCTCTCTCTCTCTGAAGTTTTCTTTGTTGTTACATGCATGAATATTTTACAGCATTAATGTTTAACACTGTTGATATCACTGAATCATGCCAGGTTGGATCAGGGTCAAAATGATATGCATTCATGTCCCACTTGTCGAAAGCCGCTTTTTGTGGGAAGACCTGTCAATGAAGCAACTCATCGTGGTGGGGATGTTTTGAGTGATGAGCAACTTGCTCGCCAATTAAGTGAAGGACTTGATGAGCAAAATACTCCAACTCTACCTGCTGGAGTATTTTCCAATCAGACACAGAATTCTATTGAAGGGATCTCTTGGAGGTTCAGATCCTTGCTTCATATCAGAATAGTCTCATTTGCTTGCCTTATTTACAGCTTGCTGTTCCTGTCTAAAAGTAGTAGTTTTTTCCTTGAAATGGAATTCAACCGGCTAAATTTATACACAACAGATTTGTTTGTTGCTCTTAAGCAATGGTTAGTGACTACATTGACCACTGATAATAGCCATTTTTAGGGTTCACTCATAATGTTTGAAATTGCTTTTTTGGAAAAGTACCAAGTTTAGGTTTTTAAGAGATAACACTCGGTAACTATCTTGAAGTTCTTTTTTTTTTATGCCAAAACTATTTGTACTTGCTTTTAACAACAAATTTCAAGGAGGTTATTGTCACAGCAAAGATAATGGAAAAATAGGACCTTATTGAGGGGCCACTTCTTTATTGGGACACTCGAACTTGTCGGATTTGGAATAAATGGTGCAACAACTGTTAGCTAACTTGCAGCTCTTACCATGAGATTATATTTTCATATATAACTTGACCTAAACCAAGCTTTCCTCAGTCATTGCTTGTTGTAGAAAACTCCATACTGTAAGCAATGGTCCTGTTCTTAGGACTCAGGCCAAGATGAGAAATGACACCATTCAGATGCCTGGACTGCTGACTGGAGCTAATTGTTCTACTTTTTTGTAGGTGGAACTGTCAAGTTTCAAATATCCAAAATGCCTTTAAAAAAAATACTTTTGCATACAATGTGGTTCAAAAAGTCAGCGCCTCCTTTTTGCTTAGTACCGTGGTCTTCAACTTGTAATTAATTCTCAGTTTGTTGTTTTTTGTTTTGGGGGGATTATAGAAGTGCAGGATTGGATTCGAGTTGGCTGCATACTTGGCCAGCCCAGGGTGTAGATGGAGCTGGTCCCTCTACTGCTATGAGACCCGTTGGATTGGGAAGAGTTCAAATGATGATGAGGCATCTTGCATCTGTAGGAGAAACCTATGCTCAGACTGCCCTTGAGGATGCTGCTTGGAGTCTTTGGCCCATGAATCCCTCGCAAGCTGTTGCTTCTGGTTCTCATGTTCCTCCTGCCACCGGTGGAAGATCAGCCGGGGGTACCGGTGGATTACACATGAGAACTGTGTCACGCTCTGCAAATGACAACATAGCAAATATGCTTGACATGGCTGAGACAGTACGGGAGGTACTACCTCACATTCCGGATGAGTTCATACTCCAGGTAAAGTTCGATTTTCTTTTGACATGGCTACAGATTTCCACGTTGCTGCCTTAATTGGTCAAATCAGTTTCTCTTATTTGCTTCATAAATATACTTGCGTGTGTGTGTGTGTGCCTAGTGGAATATTCACTCCTTCCCTATTGAATCAGTTGCTTGGCTAGTCATGGAACAGGTCTGCAACCACATGAAAAAATGTTTCTGCTTATAATTTGATGGATTGGAAGATCTTTTATGCTGGCATTTTCCCATGATTTGGTGCGACTTAAATGAATTTGGCAATTTTCATTTATAGATAGAACAACTGACTATTCTGCTTTACAGTGGAAATATATTATTCCTGGTCTAAATTTGCCAGGATATACATGGATTGTGTTTTGGAGCCTACTTGTTTCCAATAATTAGAATTCACTTGTCTGTAATTAAGAATCCAATGCATTAAAACTTTGCAGGACTTGCAGCGAACGAATTCTGTGACTGTAACTGTGAACAATCTTCTCCAAATATGAAATGAGTAAAGTTCTCTCATGATTAGGTTTGGAGCTGTGCGCTAATCGGGTTTGTTTGATTACCTATGACACTTGTATTCTCATTGCATTTTTTTTTTCTTTTTCCTAAAATCTACAAGCTTCATTCTCTGTGTATATACCAAATCAATTTCATTTTATAAAACACATTGTAGCTTTCAAGTTTGGTTTTTCCTGCAAGAATAAAGTGGCTGGATATGCATAGATGGAGGCGTCGGCCTTAGCATACTGTTTCTGATATAAAAGCGTGAAGCGGGAACAAGTTTATCACGTCAGATCTGTTCGCTTTATTGCCTAAGCTAACAGGGAGGAAGCCTTGCCGTCCATTTCTAAGTATAGTGTACAATGATGAATATAGTGTAATGATATAGTTAGATTTTGAGGTAAACTAATGAATCATGCGGAGTACCTTCACAATGGTTATTTTTTGCTTTGATTTTTTTTTTCTTGGGGGATTTCGTTTGCTTTGGTATGCAATAGATTTTTGATAATTATCAAATGAAAGGGGTGAAGGGATAATTATATTTCATAAAAAACCATCACTATAAAATACAAAGAGTGGCCGAAGGGTAAGGCAAAATTACATGGGTCATCGGGATAATTGTGTAAATGGTAATAAATTTTTTTACTTTGTTACAATTTATTATTAAATTTTTTAATTGTTATAAATTGGTTTTAAGTTTTTAAAAAATATTACAATTTAGTACTAAATTAAAATTATAATCAAACAAAATAATGTGTCAGTATATAGATGTGTTACGTCAGCGGTCAATATATTATGTTAGTTTTTTTTATTAGAATTTTAAATTTTTATTAGAATTTTGACTTAGTATCAAATTATAATATTATTAAAAAATTTAGTACCAATTTATAATAAAGTAATGAGAATTTATATCATTTATACAATTAGCCCCGGTCATCCAAAGCACAGCAAAGCTCAAGAAATAAAAACATAATTTGAGAAGGTAAGAGAAAATTTAACCTAAAAAAGAAGGTTTCTTTAAAACCGTAATATTTTATACTGATTTTGATAAAAACAAAAAAATCGCCCATAGATTTGAAATTTTGAAACAAAACGGATTGGGTCGGCACAAACCCACGAGAGAAACAAAGCCCCCTAAAGGCCTTGCCAATAATTTTATAAATCTATATAGTACTGCATGAAAAATCTAAATTGATATTTTGAAAATTTTTAATGAAAATAAAAATATTTTTAAAAAATGGTAGTAAAAATTATTATTATTTTTCTAAAAATTGCAATTTAGGATTGTAGAATGTAGAGGAAGCGGGGTTGATGTGTGGAAGGTGAAACCGTCACATACTTGTAACACCAAAAACCGCAATAACCGTCTCCTCGTGTCTATACAAATCCCAGTTAATATCATCATAATTCATCAACCCATAATCAGAAAAAAAAAAAAAAATGTCGAAGAGATGCTCCATTTTGGAGAAGAAACTGCAAGAAGTGGAATCCCAACTCAATGAAGTGACTTCTCTTCCTTCTCAAACTCCACTCCATCATCTATACACTCAAGACATTGACCAAAGGCTCGACTTCTTGAAAACTCTCTTATCTGCGGAAGTGGCTTCCAGCCCTCAAAACCCTCACCACTTGCACCATATCCGCAACAGACTTGCGGAGATTGAAACTGCTTTCAGGGATAGAGCAACGACGCCGCATAATCCTGGAGATACGGTATCCAATTGTTCCTGCACAGACTCGTGTCTTAATGATGAGTATGAAGGTTTGTTGGAAGAAGATATGAGTGGTACAGTGGAGAAGCCTAATAGAAGGAAACAGAAAGGAATTTGGGTATGGGGAATTATATTTACAGGCGGCGGGCTGCTCTTTGGTACGGGCCTCATGGGTTTTCTAATGCTCGCATTTTGTCAATGTTTTTCCTATACATACACCCCCACCCCTTTGTGTGTTACTCCTACTTGAAATTCTATATTCCTAGTCGAAGTGTGCAGAGACAACGCAAAGAAGAAGAAGAAGAAGAAGAAGAAGGTAGAATTTCAAGTACCTTTTTTTTTTTTAATTATTCCTTTTTAAATTTCATATGATGGTTTATTCTAATGTAATAAATTTTGAGTTCTTATGCTAAATATATGGAAACAAATTCATGTTAATATACAATTAATTGTAATAATGTTAAGTGATTGGGGTAGCCACGTTGTAAAGCAAACTTACTGATTAGGATTAGATTGGTTTTACTTGTTCTTTGCCGAATTATATAACCAAAAAGTCTCCTTTGCAATAAAATTTAAATCTTTTTTTTTTTTTAAAAGAAGAAATATATTTCCTCTTCCATCTTTTAAGTGTCATTTCAAGATTTAGCACGAGGATTAAATAAATAATTGAAAAAAAAGATAATAAAAATATACATCTCACATATAAACTACATTAAATTAGCCAATTGAAAGTAATTCAATTGGTATACTAATTATAAATTTAGCCATAACAAATTGAATTGAATATTTGATATCTACAAAACAAAACTTTAAGAAGTAAAATGAGATGATAATGTTTGCTCTCTTTTAATAAGAGGCATTGACGCAAAGAAAGAGATTTCTTTTTTCAATAGCTGGAGTTTTTTTTTTTTTGGTAAACCACAATTTTTTTATTCATTTTACGATATAAAATAACTATATTCAGATTTTAGTTACAATTAAGATTATTTATCTTTTTCAAAAAAATATATTTAGTAAGATTCGAACACAGTAGTACTTCCCAATATACTCAAACTTCATATGCAATCCTTAGGTAGGTTGAGTATTTATTTGGAAAAATTACTATTTATCCTTTGTAGTTTGAAATAATATACTAGTATTTCTCTAGTATTTGAAAAATATATGATTTGCTTATTGTAATTTGACATGATACACTAGTATTTCCTTGATATTTGAAAAAGAATATAATACACTAGTAAAAAATAATATTTTCTTTTGTTTAGGGTATTAGTCTAATAAATCAAATTTGCAGAGGTAGTAGTGCAATATGTCAAAATTTTATGGGATAAATAATATAATTTTCAAACATAAAGAGATACTAGTGTATTATGTCAAATTATAAAAAATAAATTATATATTTTTTAAACATCAGAAATACTAGTATAATATGTCAAATTATAAAAATAAATTAGAATTTTTTCTATCTATTTAGTTATTTATAAGAATGTCAACTTATTTTCCTTTTGCCGAAAGTGGGTCTTTTCGGTTCTGAATTACGAAGGAAAGGCAACCACCCTTCCTTCCATTTCAATCCCTCCCCATTAATATGGGCCCCTTAGGTATGAGAATGTATTTTCTCAATTATTTGGAAAATTTTACAAAAATACTGTAGTTATTTACATTTTTACCGCAACTCAAAATTTTTTTCAATTTTATTAAAAATAATTTTTTAAAATTACAAGAGTAACTAAATATTAAAATCATCTCAAAATATACCTAAACGGTCCTAATATATATATTGGAAATTCTTACTTTGGGATATTTCAGTATACTTTTGGAAATTTTATGAAAATATCTCAGGTATATATTGGAGATACTTTGAATATACATTGAAAATTTTTTTAAAAATTTCTTGAAAATATTTTGATATATGTTGGAAATATTTTGGTATACCTTTAAAAATTTTATAAGAATATCGTTGGTATACTTTAGAGATATCTTAGTGATTAAAAAAAAATAACAAAAAAAAAATCAACATCCACACAAACAAACCATAATTAAAAAGCAATTAGTCAATGAAATGGAACACTATATCGCTATTAAGAGAAAATGAACCGGTTGATAAAAAGAGAAAGGAAAAAAAAATCATAAACAAAAAGCAAAATTAAATTTAGTTATCAATTGAAAGCTTCACAGAGATCTGATATAAATTTCAGATTACTCAAATCCTATTAACACGAAACAAGCTGCGTGAATTCCAAAACTGGATAAATTTCAAATATCCAATCCAATTAAAACATTTTAGTAAGTTTTGTGCCAATATCTCGAAAGGAAAACCAGTTAATTCAAGGGCAAAATTAGCCAACTGTGACTAGATACCACCAAATCAAGAGCGAAATCGAAAAGCCGCTTACTCTTCCCACTGCATCAACAAGGCAATCCAATAAAAAAAACCCCAATCGACGAACCATATACCACAAGTATAAGAATATATAATCAAAGATCAAAACTGACTGCCAAATAAGAATCGAGATCTATAGAACGACAATCTACTGACTCTCTAAAGATAAAACGCAAATGAAAAAAGAAGAAAAAAACGGTGAAAATGAAATTTTTTTTTTATACAATTGAAAAGACAGAAATATCGATAAATGTGAAAAAAGAAGCTAAATAGAGGTAAAGGGCAAAATTTTTTCAATTATTTATTCTTGTTAGGAGAATCTTATACAGTAAATGAAAAGCCCAGCCCACTTTCGGTTTTTGGAGTTATCTCCTTCGTCACGTGGGGTCGCATGACGCCCATCGTGCTATGATCGTACTGCAGATTCTCATGTCCATATAATTCTTTCACATCCTCCGGGTCATTTCTGTACATTCGTCTTCTCCAATATGCGGCGAACATCGTTTACGCTTTCTCACCTGGATTCCTTTCCGCCCAATCCTATTTATCCAAGGCTGATTTAGTGTTATCGAATTCCCAATTTACCCCCACCGCCTACTTTTTGACTGTCAGATTCCTCTTTCTGCTCACAGACTTGTCCCTTTCTCCTATAAAATGCTTTTTATTGATGATATTTTTTTCAGCAATTGTTTTGCCCTCCAAACCCTAACTCGTTTCCAACTCAACTGATCGTAGCGATGAGCAGATTCAGGAGAATCGAGATTCTCGAACCCTACTATCCCTCAGTGTTTGTTAGAGAAGCCTCCCTTTTCACTCCCAAGACTCTAGCTTTTCCCTCATATCTTGTAGAAGAGGAATCCTATGATCTCGGTTTCGCCTTTGATCTCCTGAGCCCTAACCCCAGCCCTCTTGAACTGTTCGACTCTGTCTCGGATCTCATCCAGGTTGAGAAAACTCCGTCATTTTGCTCCTACAGGAGGATTCAGCAACGAGCTGGGACCGAGTTGTATTTACAGACACTATGTGATCGAGTCGGCGCTCTGGAGTCGGGGTTTGACAGGTTGATCAACTCGAGGAGCCACAATGGTGACCGGAAGTACACATGGACGGCGGAGATCAAGGGACCGGTGGAGAGGAAGTACAAGTGGACCGCAGAGATTAAGGACGGAAAGAAGAATGAAGAAAAGAAGCAGTTGGGAGTTGAGAAGAACTACAAATGGACTGCTGAGTTTAAGGGGAAAGAAGAGGAACACCCGATCTCGCGCAAGTACACTTTCGAAGTGTCGAGGGGCAATGCGGATGAGTGTAGCGGATCAGGAAAGAAAGTAAAAAAGGATAAGAAAGAAAAGAAAGAGAAAAAAGAGAAGAAAGGAGACAATTGTGTGCGTCTGGTTGAGATTGAAGAGCCCAACGATCATGGAGCTTTAGTTCTTAGACAGGTACCGTCTAGTTTTACATTTTAAAATTAAGATTATATTTCATGAAAATTACCTTTCTTTAAGTTTTTTTTTGAACCAAGGCTTTTGCAAAGAGAGCTGGAGTTGCGAGAGCGAGCAAGGGAAAGCAAAAGGAATTGTCTCCTCAAGCTGCGGCATTGTTGATCCAGCTGAGTTTCAGAGCTTATCTAATACGTAGATCAAAGGCTCTTCGTGCCCTTAGAGAGCTGGCAATTGCTAAGGCCAAGTTGAAAGAGATTAGAGCCCTGTTCAATATTTTCTCCTACCGTCGACAGGTTGCCCGTGATGCTGAGGAGCGGCAGAGGTTCTCTGAGAGAATCATTGTCCTGCTTCTCACAGTTGATGCCATTGACGTAATATTTCTTTTAAAATCTACTATTACACAAAATCAACTGTTTATTCACTCTGCCTTACCAAATTACCATTGTTACAACATTCAATCGATGTCACTCAATGGCAACATGCCAACATCTTTGACTTTACGTATATAACTTGAACCATATAGACGAATCTAGGATACAAGGGAGGGCAAACTTGGTCATCGCATGAGTAATGAATTATGATACCTAGGTAACCGATGGTTATTTGAGGTAGTGAGGGCAAGTGCCCAAATTGCTGCCTCCCTAAACCCGCCTATATTATAGTTAACTGTAGGAGTTCAAAGTGCAATTGTTTATATTAGTCTGATTGAGGTGTTTTATTTGTTGCTACCTTTACCCTTTGGTAATGACACATCGATTGACTAGTGATTTTAGGATGCCATTGGATGAGCAAAATTCCATCTTTGGATTTGGATATTTTATCATAAAATGGAATCTAATTTCCTAGAAGGGTTTGCAGTAGCATGTGTTTTATTCAGTTCATTTGATGCATGAAAGAGAAATTAGGTTCATTTGTGAATTAAACTTCTTGAGTGGTTAATTTCAAAGTTCTGCTCTAAAGGTGTAATTTTCCAATACAGTTGCGAAGATTTGGTTGGAGATTTTATCCTCCTTAACGGGTCAAATATAATCTCAACTAACATCTAAATTCAAGTAATTTCATTCCCGAGCATGCTAAAAGATTTTGTTTTCGATGTGAGACTGGGTATCAAAACTGTGCAACAAATGTACACCCTGTTTAGATGGGTGAATTGCTAACAGGGTGGATAGGTTCTTAACTAACTCGTTTGATTGCATCATTAGCAATATTATTGATTTTCGCATGAGCTTGAGATGTAGATTTTTGGTCTGGAGTTGAGAAAGGGCTTTGCTTTCAAAATCTTAGTCTGAAAAGAAGGTATGAATGGGGTAGATTTTTAGAGTTCAAATGCAAGTAAAAGAATTTCTGGAAGTTGAGGGTAATATTGATGCCAGTATCTGAAGGTTACATTTTTATACATTTATTAAATATTGTAAAGCTGAAGGCATTTAGTGTTTTCTAAAAATATTTGTCTATTGTAAATGATTTGAGCATCTTGGTCCGTTATAAGTGTTGTTGATTAGGCATTAGGACTCTTGTCTAGTGATGCGATATGTAGTTGGTGTCTATCTCAGAAGGTCATGCTCCTAGAATAGTCAGGGTCGTTCATGTTAATCTTTATATGACAATTTGTTCTGTTCTTATCCTCACTAACGGAATTGAGTAATGTTCTATTTTATGGTTATTAGATCCCTCTAAGAACTCTGTTCTCCAAATGCCTCTAGGCAGCACGGCACCCCTTTTCCACCACCAACCCCACAGTCATACTGATAAAATTTATAAATAATTAAAATTTTTTATTGGCCCCGTAATTAAGATAGCATATACATCTTTTGGTCCTTTGGCTTGATGTTTTGCAATTTCAGGGAGCTGATCTGATGGTGCGAGCTTCCAAAAGGTCAATGGTGGATGAGTTGGAGGCAATGCTTGATGCTGTAGACCCTCAGCCACCAGGGAAGCCACTGTCCATGAAAAGACGGACATTTGATATGCCTGATGGTGTCCTTCGGAAGGAAATAGCTGAAAGTGTGGCTCAGGTTGTTGAAATGATTGATCAAGAATTAGAATAGAACCAGGGTTTTCTGACGCCAGCTTGTGAGGTCAATAGTTTGTAAGATCATCCCATCTTCGTGGTTTACTTGATGTTTCTGACTTTTCATCGTGTTGTTAAATAAGGAGTTACTTGGAACTGTTCATCTGTTGCTTTTCATTGTCCTTGGAACTTCTCATTTGTTTACTGATGACGTGTTAGCTTTGTCGCTGTATTTCCCGCTGAATATGGTAGTGTGTTAATGACAGAGCTTGTTTTATTTTTCTGGCCCGTTGTGATTGGGACTGATTGATTTTGGAGGAGACAACTGAAAATGGGGCTGCTTGTAAACTTGAGATTATATGTTTTCCTTCTTTAAAATGGAACCTAGTCACGAAATAGACAAATGGTTACAGTATGCATGAGGCAAGAACCTGTATGGTTCGCGTATTTTGAGCAAGCTAGTCATCTTTGTTTATTTATTTTTCTTTTAACTGGTCTAGGCTGTTCAGTGTCCACAGCTTTGATCAAAATTATGTTGCAAACTTGCATATTTAGGCAAATTATTCTATGGATTGTATCCGTATAGCTATATGGATTATGTTGTAATTAGTTTGTTTTATGTGATTTTAAATTTTTGTTCAATTTTTTTAATGAATGTGTGCAAATAATAATAAACATAGAGCATATTGGAAATGAATCATATTATAAATAATAATAAATTTGAATATAAATAATGAATATAGAGTTAAATAATAATAAAATATAAAATATATTATCAATGAACCGATTTAAATAATAATGAATATGTACGTAAATAATAATAAATATGCAGTTAATTAATAATAAATATATAATTAAATGAACATAAAGTATATTTTAAATAAATCTGTTTACAAGTAATAACGAATTTATATATTTATAAAATTGTCGTTATATTTTTTAAAAAATATTGATCTAGATTCGTATTGTTATATAGATAAAGATCGATGATATAACAATTTATTTAAAAGCACCAATATGTTTTGAATGTTAATTTTTTTTGAAAAAAAACATTACAATTTTAGGCTTTGAAGAAGCCCAAAACAATAGGGCCATGGGGTTCAAATCCAACAAATATAAGAACCGGATTGTTTTAGTTCCATTCGATATTATTATTAATTAGATTTAATGTTTTGATTTAATCAATCGATATTCGTGTCTTTTGAAGAAACGACCTTCCGCTTGCTCACCGGGCATGGCACTGTGGTGATCCAGAATTTTTGCACAATAGAATTCATATACATTAGAAAAAACAGATAACTATAATGTGAAGATAAGAAGAATGAAAGGTTGTAAATACAGTTACAAAAAAGAAAGACACAAGAAAAGATAAAATGATCAAATAGCTGTAATGCACAGAGAAAAAGAATGGACAACTACAATGTAGAGATGAAAAAATAAAAGGCTAAGGATGACTGTAGATTGCAATTAATGTAGAAAGAAAATGCTAGAAAGGAGAAAAAAATAGATGGATGATTGCCGTGCAATAATAAAGAGAGAAGTTAAGAATTGAATGGAGGGCTATAAGACGATAAGGGGAGGAAGAACCGAAAATTGTTTTATTCAGAAATATTTTTTAAATTAAAGATCTGTTTGGATAATTTAGTAGCCGATAAAGTAGTTATAACTAATAATTTAGCTGCCGATCAAAATTTAATAGCTAATAATCTAACTAATTGAATTAAAAGTATTTGTTAAACTAGTTAAAAAGATAGCTCAAAAAATGTAAAATGATGTAAAAAGATTTATTAATTATATTAATAAAAAATATTAAAACATAAAATAAAAAAGTATATAATATATATGTAAATTAAAACTTAATTCAATATAATATAATACTTTAAGTGTGAGAAATAATATATATGAAAAGTGAAAAAAATGCTGAAGTTTTAGTAATTAAGGAGCATAGCCTATTATTTGATGAAAAAATAAGGGTATAATAGAAAATAAAAATATTAATCTACTAGCTTTTAAGGTTAACATTAATTTTATTGGTTTTTGTGGGAGATTATAATATATATTTTTTTACAAATTATCAATTTTATTAAATACATATTTTTGGTCAAACAACTTAAATTTATATTCAAACTATACTATAATCTAGGCTATAATCTACTAAATAGACTCCTTTTTTTTTTTTAACTTTTTATGGGTCCTCTATATTAAATTATTGGGTCCATTTAATTTTTAACATAAATATAATATAATGTTTTCGAAAAAATATATTCCAAAAAAAAAAATTTTAAAAAGATTGGAGTCTATTGACCGCACTGCCCATAATGTAAGTCCGCCCATGGTATGGCGATGGTAGCGACAGATAGTTGGGCTAAATTGACAAGTTGCTAGATTTATACAAACGTTCTTGTATATGATGGAGACATCAACATAAGCGACCCATTGTTTTTTCTTGGTCAGTAAATTAGCTGATCATATGATAAGGCATGTGTATGAACTGTCTTAAGGTTTCCATGGTTTGCTTTTTTGCTGAGTTTCTTACCCTTCGATGTCTCCTAAAGCTATGTTCTCTAGTCCTTTGTAGTCTTGTTTTGGTATCTGGTTTGTGAATATTAAAGGATCACTTTCCTTTGTTTTTTTTTGGGGGGGGTGATCAGAGGAAAAGAAAAGGACCAGATCCATCTTCTTCTTCCAGCCTTAAATTGACAGTCTGTTTCCCAGTTACTGGTTGCAATGTTTAGGGCTCCTGCTCCACAGGACACGGCTCAGTCTGTGTTCCCTTCGTGTTCTTGTCTTCGTATGAACAACTGTTCATGTAATTAAGGTTCTTTTGTCTTATCTTTCTCGTCCCTTTTGAAAAATTATTCGATTCATTGAATCTTGAATGATGCCAAATTCTACATAGATTGAACATTTTCTAGTGGTTTCATTAAGTAGGTGCTGAGGTAATTTCCTTGAGGCTTTCCTAGAGAGGTGGATTTTTGAAATTTTAACCAGCGAATTTGACTTCAAGAACTGCTAGTAATTCCAACTTCCACTGCCAAGCAGCTATGAAAAAGCAGTCAACATTCAAAGGTCAACCATTTCTGGTTAATTTGTTCATTAGTGCAGATTTCGAATTCGAATATCTAACCAGAAATTTTTGCATCAAACACTCGAACGTTATTTATTGCTATCAGTCTCAAATTGCAATGGATTCATTCATATTGTGAATCTTTGTCATCAGTCTCAAATACTAATTAATTAAAAATTCAGACTCTTATATATATATATATATATATACACACACACACACATCTGTTTTATTATACTCCAGCGAAAAAGTTGAATAGTTAGAGCAATTGCATAGATAAAAAATTTAATTACAAATTTACAAGCTTTGACCATTTGAAATATAAGAGAGACAATTTCAATTGATTAAAAAAATTTTATAGGTCCCACTTGTATTATTTTATTATAATTTAAATAAAAATAATAAAAAATATTTTTATTAATATATTAATAATTAACATTATTTATTGATTTATATAAATAAAACTAATTAATATATAATTAATGGCTAATATAATTATTTATTTAATTAAGTATAATTAATATTATAATTTATTGTATAATTATACTTAATAAAATAAATATATTTATTAACATAATTATTATAAAATTTAAGTTTATAAAATAAAAAATAAAAAATAATTAATTTGATGAATTTCATTTAGTAAAGTATAGAATTAAATTAATATAATTAATTATATTTAATAATATAAATATAATTATTAAGTTTTTTTAAGTTTTTTTTAAATTTTATATGTAATATTTTTTCATCAATGAAATGTTGTGTGATTTATTTAATTTTTTAAAATTTTATAATTAATTTTTATGCAATTTATTAATTTTAACATTAATTACTTATAACAATAAAATTCAATTTATTTGATAATAAAAAATTTTAATATTTTAATTATTAATACTGATTATAATATATTAAAGTATTAATCAGATCTTACAACTTAAAATTTATAATAATTACAGAGATGTAATATATTTAAAAATATAGTTTAAATTTTGATAATGTAACAGTAGGGACCACCTGTTGGAATTGCACTCCAGTTGCAGGATGAATATGCGCTTAGTAATAAAAATTCAAAATAAGAAAAAAAATAAAAGGGCGATATTAAAATCATAAAATACTATACAATTATATTATTATTATTATTATTATTTTAGTTTGCCACTGTAGGAGGAAGATCTCGAACCTGAAATATTTTGAGGGACAAAGTCTCGTATGCCACTAGAGTAAAATTTATTGTTTATTAATTTATTTTACAACAATAAAATAATAGAAAGAATTTGGATTTGAACTTTACGATCAGTGGCTTTTGTGTGTATACACTTTTAGAAGTAAACTATATAATACTCTATTCTATATTTCTATAACAATGTGGAGTGCTCAAGAAAATGATATATTTAATTTCATTTTGTACCCATAATAAAAAAATTAATTAGTTTAATTAAATTAATAATTTTTGTTTGATATTTTAAAAAATACAATTATTTATTATCTTTGAAAATAATAATTTGATTTTTTTAATACAATATTCAAATTAATACTCCTATAATTGTCAATCATTTTCAAGAATTATTTAAAATAATAATTGAAAAAATAAATTGATATTTATATATATTTAATAAAATTATATATAAATATGAGTATGTTGGTAATTGAACAAAATAATTACACTTAAAAAAAGAGAAAATAACTTATAATTTCAGACAATAAAAACAAAAAGTGAACTTATCTTGAGAGTAATAAGTTTGGTTGTAAATTTCTAGTAATTACTAAAATTAGAAGCTACCTTGGAAGATTCGGATTCAACAACATGGCAGACAAGAGCAACTCTTTCCATTTCAATCTAAGCATATTAATTACTAATTACATCCAAATTAAGAATTGATGTCCTTAACTTTCCGATTTACTTTTTTAATTGGTTAGTTGTCAATAATTAATCTTCTTCTACGGCCAATTATTATGTTACTTTTTTATTTCCTTGTCACTCCAAGCTATAATAGTATATTATTAAAGAAATTATGAACTAGGCTAAGATAAGATTTTTTCAGTTTAGTCAGATATTTTAAATTTGAATTTTGGATACATAATTATATATTTTAAAAATATAAAAAAATATTTTATTATCTTTTATAATTCTATTCGATATGCTCTAAGTTGACCAAACTAATTCTAATATCATATTAAAAAAAATATATACTATATAAAATTGAGTTTGATGCCATTCTACCTAACTTTATGCAAAAACTAATGAATATTGCGGGGGACAAACCTATATATCATCAGTCTCAATTTAAAAAAAGAAAAAAATTAAAAGGCAAGAAAATGATTAATTTTATAATATAACAAAGACCACAATTGTGACGATAACAATGACAACAATTATAGTCGTAATTACTAATTTAATGATCACAGCATTCATTTTATTTTCATAATTCGTGATTTGCAGCACTTCAAATTTATTTATTTTTATTTCTTTGGCTGCCGAAAAGTGCATTATTCTTTGTTACTTTTTCATTGACTATACTTAAATTGGGAAAAAAAATTGAAGAGTAAAAATTTAATTCAAACATGTCATGCTACAAATTGAGAATTTGAGAAATGAATTATTTGCAGATAATTAAGGCGTTAATTATATTTTTTTAATTTTCACTTACATTTGTAACTTAATTAGGATATGATTTTGATTTTTTTATGACAAAATTAATTAAGATGTTTGCATAAATTGAGGCAAAAATAAAGAAATAATTTATGATTTATTTTGAAAAAAGAACTATTTATCTCATGTAATTTGACATAATACACTAATACTCTTATAAGATTTAGAAATTATACGATTTACTTTATATTGTTTGATATATTACAATAGTATCTACTGAAATTTGAAAATTATACTATTTATTATTTATAGTTTGACAAAACACGCTGATAATAAATAATATTATCTTTTATTCAGAAAATATTTTTCACGTCCGTGATATAAACTCTGACCATATACTTGTATTGCTGTCGTTTATACCGCAGTACAAAGGTATACCGACCAAAGTCTAAATATAGATATATGAGTGTGAGAAATCTAATTCAATATGATAATATGATGTTTAATATGAATATTGAGTTGATTTGATGAAACATTGCAATTTCGTACTATGCACGTAAATCAAGGTAATAGACTAGGCTGAGAATGTAGAGTTTTCGCCTAACGATGATAATTTGAGTTAAGCATACCATAATGGGAAGAATGATATTTTAAGGCCATAAATAAAGTTATATAGAGATATTTTAAAGTTAAGGGTTCTGACTGGTGCGGATTTACAATTCGATATTCTGATTGAAAGTTAGAGATATGCGTTTACTATCGCAATAATGGCAGTGTGATCACAATTGAATTCTAAGATTTTTAAAATTAATAATTTAGAAATCGAATTTCAGATGAATTTTTACAAATATGATTTAGAAAAAAGACTAAACTACAAAAACGTAATTTTTGCACTGATGGTCGTTTTGTAAAATTGAAAAGACCATTCCGAAGAAATTTTTTTGTTGAGAATATTAGTATATTCAATTTGAGAAGATAAAGTTATTTAAGATATAAAATTTAAGAAAATAAATTTGCGCAAGTACTGAATTAAAAATTTTGGAAAGTTGATGGAAAAAGTCCAAAATCAAATTTTATTTTGGATTAATTTGGATAAAATCCAAAATATCTTTTTGGTTAATTTTAATTGACCAATAGGAGTAAGAATTAAGCTCAATTAAGATTAATTAAATACTAATTAACTATAAAAAGTCAAAAAATGCCAAAAAAATCAACGATTCATCATAAGAAAAATAAAAACCTCACCATCTTCTTCTTCCTTTGCATGACCAAGAAGTCATTTTTCTTAAATTTTTTCAGTTTTCTCTCACAAATTACTATAATCCAAGCCTAAGGAGGTATAAGAAATTAAGTAGTAGTAAAGAAAATATTTTTGGAGGAAAATTAAATATTGGTAAAAAATTCCAAGAAATTTTGAGGTGATATTTTCTTCACTTTTTTTTAAATTTTCATTGATTTAAGTTGGTTTGAATGATTGTTGTGAATAAATTTTAGTTTGGTGGTGTGTTTGATATTGAATTTGTAAAAAGGAGGAACTAAGGTTTTATAGGAAAATTATAGAAAAATTTAATAAAAAGGACAATGAATAGAATGAGAGTTGAGGAAGATGGATATGGTGAAAAATTGATGAAAATAATTTTTTGAAATTTTTGTAGAATTTTTAGAAATTTTTCATAATTATGGCTGATTTTTTGAAAAATTATTTTGAAAGATTTGTACTATAAAATGATGAAAATGAAGTAAAATAGAGTATTTGTAAGTGGAAGATAATTTTTGGAATAAATGAAATATTTAATAGAAATTTTGGTGAATTTTTGGCCTAATTATTGAAAACTTTATTGGAAATTATTGAATATTATTTGGTGAAATTGGGGATAAAAAATACAATAATATCGGCTAAAGAGATCATAGGAATTCATTTGGAATTTTTAAAGCATTTATTGAATTAATTGAAATTTTTGAGTAAAAAAATGGATTTTTGGAGAAAAAGGAAAAATGAAAGTAAAAGAAGAAAAATAGTTTGGAAAACGAAAAAATAAAGAAAATGAAATGTTTACCAAGATTAAAAAAAATAATATTGGAAAAATTTTGATCACGCTGGAAAGCGTGTTGGGTGACCAAAATTTTGAATTATACGTCAAACACGTGTAATAAAAAAATATAATATTAATATGAGATTTTGATATATGAGGTACGAGAAGTAGTTGAAAGTTTTATTTTTAACAGAAAATATGTTAAATATGACTTTTTAGTTAATCAGAAATTATTATTGGTTATACGCATTTACGAGACCGGCACCAAAGACAGACCGGGAAAAAGAGCTGGCAGACATCGACATGTGAAAGTTGAGGTCTGTATAGTAATTTATAATTTTAGCTATTAAATATTAAAAATATGATTTTAATGAAATTTTGATTTAAATGAATTTATATGATGAATATGAAATTGAAAAATAATTATTTATGACAAATATTAACACACAAAAAATATATATAATTTTGTGTCTTGTTTACTTGAAATAGTTTGAAATATTATGGAAATTCATATTTGACAAGAATTTGATATTTTAACTCATATATTAGCATAAATAACAATGTAGGAAGTTATTGACATGTCAATAGAGTTATTAGTCCGGTAGGTTTTCTGTGGCTATATGTGGTCATATGATACATATATTCGGTCCGGTGGGTTTTTTGAGACTGTGTGATATATTTTATTCACATTGTTTTTTCTGATCCGGAGAGTTTTCTAGTATCATGAAATGATATGTATCCCTCGTTTTTTTGTGATTAGTTTATGATGATTTAATTTATTGGTATGACAAAAAATTTTTATGAATTTATGATATTGATGAAAGATTTTATATTTGATATTTTATATAAATGATTGCTATTATAAAATATTGTACTACTGAATTATATAATTCAACGCAGAAATTTGTTTTTCTCTCACGGTGGTTTGAGGTGAATATAAAGCAACAAACATGTTGATATAAAGGCGTTGATAGTGGACTCAATAATATAGAGCCAAGCAGTAGCCATTCCGAGTGGGTAGACATTTTCTTTTGTATTTTATTATTATGACATTAATATTGTAAATAAAAAAAATTTTAAATACTCATATACAGGAGAATATAAGTAGAGAGTGTGTTTATAATTAAATTGCATATATTCTTGTTTTATATATTCTTCTACTTAAACAAAACGTTATAGTATTTTATGTAATTAATTAAATATTTTGATATTTAGTTTTGTAAACCGTAACACTATTTATTAACATAGTATACCACAATGCAAATGAAATAATAAAAAATATTACTGTACAAATACAATAAATTAAATTTATATAAAATATTGATATAATATATTAAAATTTTAAAAAATAAATAATATAATTTTTAAAATTTGATAACTCTAGTGTATATATCAATCCACTGGTATAATTTTAAAATTTCAAAACGCATTAATATATTATTTCTCTGTATTTATTTATTTATTTTTTTTCAAAAGGTTGGATTTCCGTCGTTGCACAAGGCACTTTTCTTCATTGAGTGGTGGAGGAGAGGAAATGAACGCTAACGTATCGTATGGACTAAAAAAGAAAAAATTAATGATTAACTGTATCATTGACATTGATCCTACGGCGTTGAACAGGAAGATTCGGTGACCGACCAAACAGTAGGGTCCACATACAGCACACATCGCAATATAACAAAACCCCTTAAAATGCCTAATTTTCTTCTTTCCTTTCTTTTTCTTCTGTTTTTTTACCCCTTTGTTTACTCTTTTTCCTAATTTAACTTTTTTTTTTCTCAATTATGTGGTGCCAGCTCAGATGTTGGCCCTACACATGTCCTAATTCCAAAATTTATTTTTCAAGTGAACCATTTATTATATAAATAAATTGATACTAGACTATTTTAATTTATTTATATATATTATTTAAAATTAAAATTTTAAAATATTTTCGTTTAAGTTTACTTCTAGAAAGTGGAAAAGTCAAATTCCTACGTGTAGTCTAGTAATAAATACTTTTTATAAAACAAAATTTACAATAGATGAAAACTTATTACCTAATTTAATAGTATTTATTTATTAATTTATAAACCAAATCGATAATAGATTATTAAAAAATTAATTTTTATATATAGTTATAAAAATAATTCCTTTTTATTATGATAATAAATTAATTTGGTTATGAATAAAAATATGAATTATATATAAGATATCATAAGGCCAACGAGCATAATTTTACTGTTTATTATATTATAAAAAATTTACTATTTATTTTAATTTGTTTTAAAAATTAGGTACATTTTAATAATTTTTTTTAAGTCTTACTTTTTATTTTAATTTTTTATTAATAAAATTATCTAAAAAATAAAAAACAAAACAAATAATAAAAGAAAAAAATAATAAAATATTATTTAGAATTTCATTCTAATTTTTAAATCTAAAAAAAAATAAAATTTTAAAAATAAAATAAATGAGAAGTACATAAAACACTATAAAATTATATAAAAAGAAAAATAAGAAGGCCTCCAACTAATATTCTTGAATATCGGTTTTCGTCCCTACTTTCTGCCACGCGGAAACAAAATATGTGGTCATCATTTATCATACTAAGCGTGTCACCTTAACCCAACGTGTGGCTGTCATATCTATTTCCCATATCTGCCACGTGGGACCATCTGTTTGGTTACAATTCCTCACAGCCACCGTCACCGACGGTCACCTAGCTGTTACTCTGTTACTGAAAGCAACGATACGTTTCGCATCCTCAGCACTTAGCCAGCGGGCCCCTAAGCGAAACGTGGCCACGTCAGCCTCGACTCACTCACAGGTGTCTACACGCGCTTTGGCCGCATATTCTACATTGCCACTTGTCTTTCCCTCCCAGAGATCCCATTGGTCCCACCATGTTTGGCAGTTTTTATTGTTTTTATATTTTTTTCAAATCACTTGCAAAAAAAAAAAAAGAACCTTCAGTTACTCTAGTCTTTCCACGCGCGTAAACATAATTAACTAAATTACTCGATCATCAAAGGGCGCGTTAAATCACTTGAAGTAGTGAAAGTGTGGGTATTATATCTGAAATTTTTAATTGCGGTGTTACCTGATTCAACAACCGTGTTTCCTTGAAAAACACGTTCGTCAAAATCGAAACTCTATAAATACCCAGTCTCTAATTTAAGCTAACCTTCTTTTCTCCTCTTCTCTGTCTCGCTTTTCGTTTTTTGCATCGATTTGGTATAATACGATCTTTAGCTTGATTCTCGTTCTCGTTCTCTGCTATTTTTTCTAGGGTTTTCTTCTCTCTGTTGTCTGCACCGCTCTCTGTTTTGCTTTCTTTACATACAGCTATATAGCCTTGCCTGCCTCTGTTATATTGTTTGGTTGCTGAGAAACTGCTGGAAACAAAAGGGAAGGAAAAGATATTGAAAAAGAGGTCCTTTCCATTGTCTATTGATTCAAGGTAAATTATATTTCTAATTGCCGTTGCTGATTTCTTATTGTTTTGTTGTTGAAGCCTTGAGGGTAGCAGCATTTTCACCGTTTGCTTTGCTTCCGTCTTTTGATTTCCTTAGAGCTCTCAAGAGTTTAAGTGCCTCAATTCATTGTTCTTGAAAATTCTATTTTGCAAGCAATGCCATCTTTCTTTAAATGTTCTTGCAATATTTTCCCCCACAAGATTTCGGTTTTTTTTTCTTTTTCTGTTGAATGACTGCATAGTTTCTACTAGGATAATTCTAGATTTCCTTTCATAACATTTGTTTTTCTCAAAATAGTTTCATTTTTTCGGTCATTTGATTTAGTTATATGCAGGTTTCTTTGGTTTGAGATATAGAAAAATGATTGGTTGATTCAGTTTATTTCAGTTTTCTCCCTAACTGCAAAAACTGTATTAATTTCAGTCTGTTTCTTTCCAGCTGTATTTGAATGGGCAATGATGTGATAGGTTTTTGTTTTTATCTTTGATTTTTTCCCCATATTGAAAACATTTCATATGTCAATTACTGTGCAATATATTGTTAAGTTCTGGTCAAATGTCAATTTTTTCAAGCTGCAACCACCTATACTTTTCAATCATAGAGTAATAATACTCGCGTCCCCACGGCGGGATCTTGATCGCGATCAAAATTCAGAAAGACGGTAATTGGGTGTAATTTGTGACTTGTATATTGCATCTATGCTAAATATGCCTGAAAGTTTTCTATAGTATTATCAAATTCTTCTTTAAGAAATTTTGATGTTGGTGGTCACAATGGAATGTGTAATATCAACAGAGCAATGGAGATATCCAATTTAATATTATTATTTTTTGGTATTTATAATGACCGATGTCATTGCTGAGTCTTTTTCACGAGTTGGGTCCGTATGTTTAATGATTCCCATGCTTGTATGTAGGCCCATCATGTATGGTTGTATATGATAATGCATCGTCTCCATTATGTGGGGTGTGAATGGCTTTTTATTGTATGCAACCACCAATTTGCTAATATTTTCCCTACTAGATATAAGCTCCGTGGGCCAGTTTTAAAGACTGTTTGTTTTCGTTTTCATTCACTCTAGCTTTTTTGTTTATTCTTGATTTTCTCTGTGCTGTAGGTGATTTTATTGTTTATGCCCTTAATGCTCTAAAAATTGTGCATTTTAGGCATTTATTTATTCCTTCTATCAGTTTATTTAAATGGTTGTTATTGTTGATATTAAAGAGGTGTCTGCTTAACCTGTCTTTTCTGTTAAAGCAATATGAAAAATCGTTCAGATTATGTCATTTGAAACCATCATGTGATGTTTATGTTAGTTGAATTACTAAGAAAATAAGATTGAGAGCCTAAGCTTCAAGAAACTATTATACAAGTTGCGGAAGCCTATATGCCTCTCTGTAATAATGCCAAAATAAGGTTTTAAGGTTTTTTTTTTCCCTAGTAAACTTCATGTTTTCCTTGGTCAATAGCACCTGTTGACGAAAGTTTTGGGGGGTAAAATGTTTATCAATTACATTGGTGCAATGTTCATTCACACATTATTTTGTGCATATTGATTTTTTATGGATTCCTGCCATTTGCTTTAAAAATCCTGTAAAAAAGCCTATTTATTCACTGGATGAGCTGCATGTTTCTTTGTTGCTTAAATTTGCAATTATTGTTTGGGAATGCAAGCATTCAAATTTTACATTTATGGTGTCAATCTGTAGGTTGCATCATCATTCTCCTTGTTTTATTTTGTGTGGATTACTCAACAGTTTGATCCATTTTGCAGAAAGTCCAAGATTTTCTCAGGAAATTGGAAGTTAAAGGAAAACTCCTATCCCAGAATCACAACTTCTGTCTGTATAATTCTGCCTTGTCATACATACTTGCTGTGGCTAGAAGATGAGTAGCTGCAGGTAGATTTGATATTGGTTTTCTCTTTGATTTTCTAATTTTTCCATTTGATATGGATTTTCTTTTAATCGTTGCTGACCAATTTTTTTGGTCATCAGAGTTCAGGACCCCTGTGCTTGATGGACTGCTCGCCAACAAGCAGTGACAAAAACACTTTAAAGAGGTGGTTTTTCATTGATAAAAGGGTTGGGTGAAGAGATATCGAAAATTTCATATTGAATCCCTTGACAGATTCACATTTGCAGAGATAGACAACTGTTAACTTTTAGTTCATTTGTATTCGCCAACTGTTTAACAAATCTGGATCCGATGGACCTAAAATCCAATCACAATTCTCCGGTTCTTACTGACCCTGCACCTATAAGCAAGTCAAGATTGGGAGTGTATTCTAGTCTGTTGCCATATACGCCTTCAAGAGCAACATTTTCTTCGACCTTATTTCTAACTATCCCTAGGAAGAAAACTGGAGTGCTAGATGATGTTCGCTCCAGTAGCTGGCTAGATGCTATGAAATCCTCGTCTCCTCCTCACAAGAGGATAACCAAGGATCTTAATAATGAACTTGCCTCAGCTGACACTGATGTTGCCTATCGCACCTGGATGGTAATATTTTTCTCATCATAAGTTGACCTGCATGTAGCTTTGAAAAGATGTTGGATGATTAATACATGCCTATCTGTCTTTGATTATGCAGCTTAAGTATCCATCAGCACTTACATGTTTTGAGCAGATAGCAAACTTTGCAAAAGGCAAGAGAATAGCATTGTTTCTGGATTATGATGGTACTCTTTCACCAATTGTTGACAACCCTGACTGTGCCTTCATGTCTAATGCTGTAAGAATAGTTTTCAGATTTGGAAAGAAACGTTCAGTTCAAATTCATTTTTCTTTCCTTTTAATTTTGCAATTTTTTTCAGATGCGTTCTGTAGTGAAGAAGGTAGCAAAATGTTTCCCAACAGCAATAATTAGTGGAAGAAGCCGTGATAAGGTAAAATGCAGGTTTCATTTGAAACTACATATGGCATCTTAACATTGTAATAACTTGACTCAAATTTTTGCATGATTATGCATTCATCTCTTGGTGGGTTTTGGTTATAGGTATTTGAGTTTGTGGGTCTGACAGAACTCTATTATGCGGGTAGTCATGGAATGGACATCATGGGGCCTGTTATACAATCTGTATCTGATGACCACTCAAATTGTATTAGATCTAAAGACATGCAGGTAACATAATGCCATAATTTTCACTCACATTCAGTTTTTCTCTATTTCAAATGTCTTTTATTCCTTTTTTTTTTAATTATATTTTCTTATATGATTTCTTCCATATATAGGACAAGGAAGTTAATTTGTTTCAACCAGCTAGTGAATTTTTACCCATGATTGAGGAGGTATGTAAATATCTGTGGTGTTGTCATATCATGAGTTATGGTTTCTTGAAGAATGTATAAGATTGTTTATCATTTTAATTTATTGACTTGAGCAGGTTCATAATTCCCTCATTGAGAGCACCAAAGACATTAAAGGAGCAAAAGTTGAAAACAACAAGTTCTGTGTGTCTGTACATTATCGTAATGTAGATGAGAAGGTAGTTTTATCCCCTCTTCGGCTATTGATTCCTTGAGTTAATTTCCTGATAATAGTATTATCAAAGGGATTAGTTTTCCTTGAAAAGAAAGTTTGATTTTTGAAATTTTTATTTTTTTTGTAGAGTTGGACATTAGTTGCACAGTGTGTCCATGATATCATAAAAAACTATCCACGCCTTCGATTGACTCATGGGAGGAAGGTAATTTTTAGATCCCCAAAATAGGCTTCTTCATATTTTTAATTTGTAGTTTTAATATTCTGTGGCTTGCTGCATAGATGATTCATTTGCCTAAAATTATGTTTTGCAAACTTAATTAGGTTTTAGAGGTCCGACCTGTGATCAATTGGGACAAGGGGAAAGCTGTTACATTTCTACTTGAATCACTTGGTGAGCAATCTTATTGTGTCCCAAGTCCTAACCATTTAATCTGTAATTATCTGTAGAATGTTAAATTTTATGTCATAGCATTTAATATTGAAAGAAATAAGTTTGCTTTTAGGCTTGAGCAATTGTGACGATGTGCTGCCAATTTACGTTGGAGATGACCGGACAGATGAGGATGCATTTAAGGTAGGCATGAGACATGCAATAATCTCATCTTATTTTGACAATATTTTTGAGTTGATGCATTCTTTAACTATGTATAAACTTCAACATGGAACAGGTTTTGAGAGAGAGGAAGCGCGGGTATGGTATTTTAGTATCATCTGCCCCGAAGGAAACAAGTGCTTATTACTCTCTTAGAGACCCTTCAGAAGTAGGTTTTTGTAACAGATTTTAATATATTTGAGACATCTTGCTGAATTGTTTTCTGATGAAGTAAACATAGTTGTTCTGTTTTCTGGCTCTGTTATTTTGATCAGGTGATGGAGTTCCTCAAGTCCCTGGTGACATGGAAGATGTCTAGTGCTCTTTAGATATATTAGAAAAAGAAAAAGAGGAGATACTCTAACAGACACATACAGATAAGATAGTGGTCGTCTATATGTTATAGGAAAATACACCACGTGGTTTTGAAAGCAGAAATTCGCAGAATAACTTTGAGGTTAGATAAAAAAAAAAAAAAAAAATTCAATAGAATTCTGCATAATTATTTGCTGTTCAAGGCTTCTTGTTAATTTTAAATTCCTTTCTTTAGTTATCTTCAGAATGTGCTCTGCTCTGCTCTGATATGTATTAGTCATTAATTTCCCTCTATAGTCAGTTTTTTTGGGTTTAGGGTTTATACCCACAGGAGGTTTGACTATCAACTCTACATATTCGTTAATTTTTTTTAAATATTAGAAAAGTTTTATTCATTGCATCTGATCCTTTGGGAATATTAGCTATTTATTTTGTATTTTTAGTTTAATTTTTATTGCATGATAATCTATTTAATATTTTAAATTAAATAAAAATTTTAAAAAGGGGCCATGAACGGCTCTTAACAGTTATAACGGGCCTTGATTAATAATCTCATAATCTTACCTCTTACGGGAAACTATGGCAATATATCATAATCCAAGCTTTTTTCATTAAATGTAGCAAGTGGATCAAATATCTCATATAATCCATTCTAATAATGAAATAATTTAATTAAAATGATGTATATAAATCTTCAGCATGTTAAGCAAATCTAGAAACTATGATTGAAGTAACTTTTTAATTCTTGTTTAGACTCTAATTTGTCCAATTATATTTTTCCATTAGAGTTTTTTTGTTTTAGGGCATTTCGGTAAGGCATAGATCTTTATTTATGTAATTAAATTTGGACCACAAAAATAATATGCAAATTCTTATGCTAATTAAGAGATGATTTGATTGATATTCTCACGTATAAAAATCGTTGGAGATCTAGTGTTCGAGTTTTTCTGTCACTATTCACCAATATTGATGGAAATTTAATATTTTTATAGTGTGTGTTAGAAAATGACTACCTTCCGTCGTGTATTTAATGGTCTATTGTGGCTTCTAATAAAAAAAATCAGATCCTAACTAATAAAGAGAAGAAAGATTAGTGGCTCTTGTGATCTTCTACCAGTCGTATTAAGTGTTTTTAAAGGATCCTTCGATTTCAACGACCATTCTTACAAATTATTATTATATATATTTACCTAGATTCACATGAAAATTAAAAGAAAATTAAAATAAGAAGAAAGAAAAAACCTATCCATGTTATTCGTATGACAACTACAAAGAACCATATGCATCATGCAAGTGGTGTGGACTGCCGTAGAACCTACTCCACAGTAATTATTGAGAAGAAAATTATTAGAAATAAAATATATTTTTTAATTTGAATCAAAACCACTGGTACAAAAAGTATCTTAGAGGACAGTTGTACGTGGCTGTTTGAAAAAACAAACAGCAGCAAATGATATAAAAGATACTTTTTGCTGCAGTTTTGCAGTTTTTTATTTTGACAGCAGTAAAAGTCATGAAATAATTTTTCACATAAAATTCCTAGAGTCGTCAAAAAATTATATAGTGTACATAGTTAGATCTTTTAAAAAATAATTAAAATATAGAAATTATAATAACAAGGGTTTTTGGGACGCGATGGACTTCTACGAAGACAGCAACAAAAAATTAGAGCACATGCTTTTATTAAAGCAACCACAAATGTTCTTTATCAAGACGGTGGCGTTTCGGAAAAAGCAAATACGATAGGCTTAATTAATACATGTCGCAAATAGTCAAGGTCAAATGCGACATGCTTTCCTTAAGCTGCCACAAATGATCGTTATGAAAACGGTGATATTCCGAGAAAAAGCAAATGTGACATGCTTAACGAATACCTGTCGCCAATGCTCCTCAGCAAATGCGGTTGCTATTTGTTATGCTTGTCGCAATTGGTTGTTTTATTTTCGCCGTTTCACTTGAATCAAATGCAGCAGTGTTTATAAACCTGGTGCAAATGCATAACCAGATACGACAAACATTTTATATGACTACCGCAAAAAGTCTTTTTATATCACGAATCTGGACCTGCGATTTTCAGTCTTCTCCATCGACATAACTGGTCATTGTTCCTTCCGGCCGCGCACAACTTTGATTTTTGGGATTGCGATTCTCATTCCTCCCTTGCCATTCCTCTCCTCATCGAAGCAAGGGACCACCACTAGGTAATAAATTTCGTTCATTCTCCATTTGCAATTTTTTTTTTTGCACTAGTACGCAAAATACTTTAGTTTCATTTTTCGTTTATTTTTGTTTTGCTTTCTTCTCTGTAAATTTGAGCTGCAGATCTCCAATTTTTAGGGATTCTTTTTTCCATTCAGTAAATTCTCCAATCCAGCTCCCTCACACCTTGCCACCCACTCCAGTGCCCATCCTCCCACCACGCCGCTCATTCCAGCTCAATTTCTTCGTCTTCAAGTTTTAACCGAATAAAATTATCTTTTGCTCGTACTTTTTTATGTCTTTCTTTCTTTTCAAAGATTCATGTTATTGTTTGCTTGATATTAACGGCCCAATTTTGCTTTTTGGATATGCTGAGTCTTGACTTGATTCCTATTTAATTTTGAAGTGAACTGTCGAAAAATTAAATTGTAGGATTTTGGTTCTTAGTGCTGAAATTTTTGCAGATTTGTGTGGCTTATTGCTGCATATGGGTTCTTTTTTTGGGTTATTGCTGCTTATGGCTTCTTAATGTTGGATTATTGCTTGTTTATGTGAGATTATTGCTATATATCGGTTCTTAGTGTTGGATTCGTAGGTTAAATAATTGTAATTGGGGTGAGATTTTGTGGTTGGTGATGAGATTAAGAGCAGAAAGCAACAAGTTGAATGACGCGAGGATTTGTAGCATCTTCTGACTCTGAGTAAAGCTGCTGGTTGCCATGAGGATTTGTAGCATGTAGGTAAACTTTCACAAGTGCTATTCTTTAATTTTTTTCTATGAATTTGGGTGTTTATGAATGACTGAATGGATGATTTTCCTCTTGCTTTTGCTGTTCTTTGATCTTTATGCTTTTGGTATTGTTTACTTCCTATTATATAAATACTATTTTCTCAAATTTGCTATTATCATTTCTTACTACATTGGTATAAATTGAAAAAACAAACCTGCAAATTTGCCCACTCTGTCACATTTCTTCTTAATGATGAAAGGTGTTACAAATGGGGGGAAGTACAAAAGGAATTCCTCTGCTACAAATTTATTTGCTATCTTCACTTCATACTTCTTTATTTTCTTTGGACCCCATAGCCTATGCAAATATTGCTTTGCGTTATCATAATCTCAATATTTATTTTTTCTGGTTGTTGTCCATACATTTAAATATACTAGGATGAAATTTGCAGGTTCATTTTATTATGGTGAGATATATTTATTTGGGATTGCATCACATCTTGGAAAGTTGCCAGTGGCAAGGACCTGCTTTTTGTTAGGCCTGAATCATATGCTAAGAAGAAGAAGCCTATCAGGTTCTTTCTCTTTTAATTTCGTTCTTGTATTTTGGATTCTTAGAAATTTAGCTGTCTTCTTTGTTGCGAATTAATTGCATATCTACTCTATAGGACTAGCGGAGGGATTACTCATTGTTCTCTACAGTTTGGACCTGGTGCTACTCAGTAGGTATGAAGCTTTTTTTCGCTTTTTTACTTCTCGTTGTTGGCATCCAATTTATGCTCAAGGATGGTCCTTACATCCATGCCATGTGGGACTTTGGTCTCTAGGCTAATATTTTGTTTTATGGAGCTCTTTTTGAACTTGAATATGATTTGCTGAAGAGAACCAAATGGGTATGAATTTGACAAGGGCAATTACAAAGTTACTAATCCTGTTTGTGTTATCTTGGGTTGCTTGAATTATTTTTGGAATTTGCTTATTCTTATGTTTAAATTTTGGGAGTAGAATTAAACTTCATGCTACAATAGAGAGATTCGATATTATGTGTCACTGCTTGAACTGTCCAAAGAAACGATTTTTTCTCTTCTACCATTTTGCTGTGTCTTTGCTGAATATTTCTTTGATAATCATTTGCACATCTAGAATGTTCTTGTTATTAGATGTAAGCAAGTCGAAAAAAATATTAACTAATAACTTATGGCATGATATGTTGGTTGTACACTAGTTGGATAATTTTGTACTTATAGATGATTTTAGAAGGTGAATTGGGCAATGATTTTTTTTTTTTAGAAATTTAAATTTCTTTGGCTATTTTTTGCAGACTCCAAAATGTTTTTTTTCAAACATGCAATTGCTCATGGGAAGAATGGTGATTAGCCCCCGAAATTTCTTGCAATCATCAATTTTTTCCTTTTCGATTTTATTTCTCTTTTTAATTAAGCCTGCTAAAGGCCATCGTCTAATGAGATCTCACTTGTTGTGCCTGCACAACAAAGGAAGCCTCTTATCAGGTATTTTCATGAGCAATTCAACAAACTCCTTGTTTTAATTCAATTTTTTAGGAGCAATTAATTTACATTTGATAGTGAATATTTCTTTGTTCCTTTACAGTTGTTGAATGTTTCTTTGAACTTCACTTATTTGGATAAAGCTAATTGAGAGATGAACAGCTAGGTTAGGGCTAGGAGATTTTTTTTTTTTTTTGTGTGTAATTGAGAAAAAATTAAGAAAAATAAAAAAAAATTTCTTATATATAAATATGAAAATTTAAAAAAAAACTTTTGTGCTACTGTTTATGAAAATCTTGTCGCATTTAGTTTAGTTTTTTTATGCTGCAAAATCAGACCAAATGCAACATACTTCTACAAGTCTATTGCAATCGGTAGACCTAAAGTGACTCTTTTTCTGTAAGCATGCTACATTTGGTTCATGCCTAATACGATAGGCTTCACAAAACATATCACAATTAGTCAATTAAATGCAACTAACTTATAGAAAAAGAGTCATGTTTTATCTGACTTTTTGTTACTGTCACCGACAGCAGTAAAAAGTCAAGTTAGCATTTGCGATTACTTCATTTATAACACTCCTATTAATGTTATAAAAAGTCAAAAATAACAGTCACAAAAAGACCATTTGACTTTTTGTTACTGTTACCAACAGCAGTAAAAAGTCAAGTTAGCATTTGCGATTACTTCATTTATAGCACTCCTATTAATGTTATAAAAAGTCTAAAATAATAGCCACAAAAGATCATTTCTGTACCTGTGAATGAAAATAAATTTTTTTTTTTGTAAACAAAATGAGCTGATTCCAAGCACACTGAATTTGGGGCTATTTTCCAAGTCTACAAATAGTAAGATATATAAGCCCAACATTAATATATATATATATATATATAAAAGCCCAACATTAATTAAGAGCTTAAAATGTTTGATATTATGACATGAGATTAATATAAGTATTTAGCATTTAATAATAGTGTTAATATTAATATTAAAACATATAATAAAATTAAGAGATTTGGGTAATTGAAAATTTTGCTTTACCTGATTTCGGAGGCAACCTAGCTAACTACTCTAACTATATAGCAGACGTGTTAGAGTGAGAAATTGAGCCTATTATAGACTCTCAAACCACCACCTTTGTGCTATTAGATGGGCCGTTGCATGCGGTCCAGGGTACGGGTATGCGGGGACTTTTTCCCGGTTGCAATAAACGGATCCAAGGGATTGGATACTTCAGCTAATGGGCCGAGTACAAAGCATGTGCCTACTATAGATTCTAGTTCATGTAACATTATGAATTAAAAATATATCATATGCATAAGAAATAATAATAATTTTGAAAAATAAAATAAATTTATATAGCTATCAAACACATCGACTCATTTGGTAATAAATAAATGTTATTTCTTGCAGGTTGATCATTCGATTGTGGAAAGCTTCGGACAAGGAGGAAGGACAGTAATAACGGCAAGAATTTATCCAACACAAGCAATTTATGGAGCTGCAAGGTTGTTCAACAAAGCAAATAGTGTCAATGTTACGGCCACTCTCAATATATGGGAGATGAATTCTGCCTTTATCCGACCTTTTCCTTTCCACCACCAAGTTTCTTTTTTCTTTTTAGTTTGTGCTATCAAATTCCTCTTCTTGTTCCTTTTGGTTTTCCAGGAAATTTAGATTTATTTATCAAGTTATTATTATTAATATTATGTTGCTATCAATTTGGCATGGAATCAAAATTATTTAACAGAACTCTATAGCTCTGACAAAAAGCCTAGTGGTACCATTTTGGGCTTAATTTATAGTTGATTGGAGTGCCTTTTAAGTTTAATAAAAGGACAAACTACCTTGTGCATTCTCCAAACTTTCCTGCAAAGCATTCACATCCTCATAAAATTAAAGTATCACAGTACAAAGTAACTTATATATATATATATATATATACATACTGAAATTATATACATATAATTTTCTTGAAATTTATAATTTTTTTAGTAGTTCTCGGATGATAAATAACTTCTACATTGCAATTTGGCCATTAGCTAATTTCAGCTGTTATTAAGCACTCTGGTTAAACCATCAATTCAGTTCTGTTGCATTTGATCATGCTTACAGTTATAGGCTTTTTTTTTTTTCTCTCTTGGATGGCAAGCTTATAGTCAAATTGATCAATACACATTCAAATCAAATTTCATATGAATTCTTCCCCCCAACCCCACAAAAAAATGAAAAAGAGTTTAGAGATTAGAAAATTCAAGGAGTTTCTTGTTTTTCAACGTTATTATTATCATTATTATATATGATCAAACCCAGTATAAAAGCAAGCAAGAGGTAAATAAGAAAATAGTTAAAGATAAAATTAATAAATGAAGAAGAGGAACTAAATAAAAGATTAAACGAAAAGCATTATTGTAAAATCATGAAGTAGAAAATACAAATATGTCTGTTAGAATCGACTACCCCGAGTCGATTCCATCGATGGCCCAGAATACAGACAATTAATGCTGCCACTCCATTTTACGAGGGACATGAATTTTCAGCAAAATCTAGCTAGTTTGCTCAAATTAATTAACTAATAGTGGCTAACTTAAAATACTAGAAAAATTAAACCACGGTTAATAGTTATATTAATTAATTAATTTTGGTTTTATTATGTATAGCTCCCCTTTTAGTTAAATAATTACCTGAACATCCTGCGGTAATTAAGTATGTATATACTGTTCCATAATTTTGGATAGGACGATGTCATTTCCGTAGCTCAATTGGATGACCGGAGGTTGATGATGAAGCATTTTCCGACGCCGTCTCGTGCTTATTGGTCAATTGTCAAGCAAGCATATTTGCCTGGATGATGCTGTTATTGCCTGCGTTTGAGTAGTAATTATTTTCTTTAGGCATGTCCTCTTGGCTTAACTGAGAAGCAACAAACTTGTCCAGTACTCGCCAATCAGTCACTTGATCAACTGCTTGTTCGTTATTATTCTGGCTTTCATAAAGAAAACGCAAGCTCTGGTCTCGGTTTTGATGAAGATGATCTTCTTGTGTAAGTGATGAAGATTGCAGAGCGGTTGCCTGGTTTATGTCCAGCCCATATGCAGCTATAGAAGTGCAGCTGACACTGGTGGTTGGTTGAAGCAATTTAGGGTTTTGTACATGTGGAAGCAGAAGGAAGTGATCGTGAGGAACTTGATACTGTAAATCTAGCTCTTTCTTGCACGAGTAGTATGAGAGATGATAACCCAATTGAGGCTGTGAACTTTGCTTCGGCGAATCCCCTTCGTTCATGAATGAAACTTGACCATCATACCAGCTGGTTGATTCATGCTCACTCACATTTCGCATTGTCGTCTTCCTCTTCTTGAACACCCTGCATACTACCCAACCTTCTTCCTGCTTCAAGCAAACCCAATTGGCATTTGTAATTTTGTTAGCTTGCTTAAGGTTTCATATTCATGAAAAATGTAATTAAGTTATCTAATCATCACTGTGCTCATCCTTGATGACAGTGAATTTTCAAGTTCAAATTCCAGCAGGACCCTATATACAAAAATAAAAAACAAAAGACTTGCCTGTGGAGTCCCATTTTCGTCTGTTTCGAGGCGGTACTCGTGCATAATCCAGTCTGATTTTTGTCCATTTGGAGCACGACCTTTATAAAAGACTAAGGTCTTCCGCATTCCAATCAAGTCACGCTTTAAATAAATTGCCTTGTCTCTTCCAGTTGCTTTCCAAAATCCAACTGCTGTGGCTCTATTCGTTCGAGTTCCAGTCGGATACTTCTTATCCTTATGGCTAAAAAAATACCATTCATTTTGATCTTCGCACCCTGTTCGGCATATCTCTGTTCATTTGCACAAAACATTAATCTTGCTATATGAATTGGCATTCACAGGTTTAAAATTGAATTTAAAAAAAAAAATTGATTACTTAGCATTAATTATACCTTGAAGATCCCATGGCTCAATTTTATAAAGGTCGACATCCTTAATGACATCTAAGTCAATCTTTCTTGAATTCACTTTTTTCCTAAGGTAGTAGTCAACAAGTTCTTCATCCGTGGGATGGAACCGGAAACCAGGAGGAACATATGAGAAAGTATTCATGTTCCTGCGCCTGTTCTCCAATTCAAGTACAGTACTCTTCATTAGGATCCCTTGTAACTATACACGTACGTTTACAAAAATATATATTAACAACATAAAACAATCAACTAAATTTGCTCTAATTAATTAGATATGAAGAAACTACTAGCAACATAGATATGGCATTTGTTGTCAGTCGTTCGTTTCAATTATTTATTCGTCAAAACATAATTCACATGATATATATATCGCTGGAGAATTAATGGAAACGAGAGCTCACAGTCACAGATGAAGCCACCAGGATATATTTAGAGCTTGTAAACCTATAGATCTGGGGGGATTCAATCTTCCTTGAATTAATGAAGCGACAACTCTTTTACTCCCAAAGCAGAATCATAACCTGAACTCGGTTTAGCAACCATAGCTCAATATAAATTGCTCCTGCTTAATGCGGAAGCTACCAAAAAAAAAAAATGAATATATAAATAGATGCATCCTCGGGAAATGAACCGGTTTGCTTTTCGTACTTGAGGACACAAACTATATATCTGTCTATGGAGAGAAGAATGGAAAACAAGTAGGTTTATATAAGAAGGGAAAGTAGAACTGTGAGAAAGCCAAGAAGAAATAAAAAACCCTAATGACCAAATGTTGTTATTATATATATATGTTGAACATCATAAGCTCTCGTTGTCTCTCACTGTCGGAATGAGCTAAATTGGTGGACAAGATTTGGGCGAGAGAAAAGGAGGCGCGAATATTGGCTCTATGGCATACCAGAAACAAATATACAAAACTCTGAATGCTGCCCTCTTCTCTACTGCCACCTCTACGCTCAACTGATTAAGGCCCAGAAATTAAAAGGAAAAAAAAAAAACGAATAGGAAAATCAATCTAACATAAATTATCCAAGAAAAATAATCCTTTCTTTCTTCTTCCTCTGTCACAAATGCAGTGATGATTAGACAGAAAAAAGAAATTGATATCATGAAGCTTAAAGAGACCAGACGAAGGTGACATAATGGAACAGCCACCAGCCAAATTAAAAGCTCATATATATGCATTTGTTTCTGGATGTGGCATGGTTGGCCCCCTAGACTCCATTCTTCTACAGTCCCTACCATTTCCCTTCAATTCTTTTAACTGTCATAAAAATTTAAAATCATGATGTTGGATCTAACCCATGGTGTAGAGAGATATGGTGGTTCTCCACCAATACATAATTGGGCAATTTCCTATTTTAGGGTAACAACAAAAAATATTTATTAGGGTAATATTTGTGAAAATTTCCATTTTATGGTGTTTTAAAATATATTTTCTAATTTAGGATGAATAATAGACTTAGAGAGAATAAGTAAAGTTTTCTGTTTTTTCAAAAAGCGAATGGTATTTATTTTAGCCAAATTAGCTGGTAACTTTCTTAAAAAGTGGACAGTATTTGTTTTCACCACTACCCAATCAAAATTACTTTAAAAATTTCTAAAATAATCACTCTAATTTAGAAAATATTTTGTCAAAACACGAAAATGCCCTACAGAATTGGCTTAATTAGTTTTTTCTTTTAAATTTTTTGCCCTATAATAGATTGGTGAGTTCTACTGAATTGGACATATATGTGGTGAGTTTTTAGAACATGTACGTAGTAAAGGTAAACATACCACTGTCCCTACTTAACTTCCAAAATCACCCTTCACTCATTATCCTAAATTCCCCGGCCCGCCATGACAAAATATTATTCAACGTATCGGTTCCGCTCGTAACAGATACGTTTCCACGCCCTCTTCCTCTCGTAAAACTATTTCCAATATCTCTCCATTTTTTTTTCTTATTTATATTTAGAAATTGTATGTCATTCAATTTTTTTATTTTTTTTTATTTTTTTCTATTCTTAAAATTTATATCATTTCTCATGGAGGATGAAAGTTAGCTATTAAATATATCTTAATAATTTTTTATTCTTCTTTTTTTATCTTTTTATTTTTTAAAATAATTTTATTAATAAAAAATTAAAATAAAAAATATTATTAGAATGCACCTTCTTCGAAATGAGATGAATTTTTTTAAAAAATAATTGAAAGTGAAATGGGTAGGGACATTCTGCTTTGACACAGAGCTCAAGCCCCCCGTTTTCAACCGCTCATAGTTTCATGGTCATCCCGTTCCGTTTTGTTTAAGAAAATACAAAACCAGAAATAAAAATTAAAGAAAAGATCCTATGATCGGTCTGTCACATATATAGGTGTCTATTTCTTTGAAATAGTGGGCCCGATTGAATTGGCTAAATGAGCAGTAGACGGTTCAACTATGTACGGCAGTGGATACAAGTTTATAAGATATCCGTTTTAATTGATTCCGTTTAAATTTTAATAAATAAATATATTAGAATTTTAGAATAAATATAGATAGAGGCTTTTGAAATCCAATTATATATATATATATATAAGATTTATTTTATATATTTTATTAAATATAATAATATAATTAATTATTTTTTATATGTTGAATTAAAAATGTAATGAAAGTTGAAAATTTGAAATATAATTTTTCTATTATAATGTAGAATATTTAAATTTTATTGTTTTAATATTATTTTTATACAATTTGATGAATTATTTTTAATTTAAATATGTTGAATATTTATCTTGTTTATTTTATTTGATTTTATAATAATTTATAATAAATTGTTTATATATTTTTAATTATTTATTTAGTTTAAATTTTATTTTATTTTAAAATTTTTAATAATAAATGAATAATTAAATGAGTAATATTAATTGAATTTAAAATAGATACGAATAAATATATATATAATCGGATTCGGATAGAATATTTTTTTTCTGATAACTTACCCAATGTCACCCTTGGTTCATTCTTAAACCAATTCTTCAAATCGGAGAACGGAGAAAAAGTGCCGGACAAGCCGGTGCGGCTAAGGATACTGAGCCGAGACGGAAGGCAAACACGCGGACTGGAAAGGAATGGTAGTCCCTTGGCGGCTCGTTGTCTGGCCACTATCATTTAACTCGAAACTTGCTTCTTCTAATTCTTGCTGAGTTGTACGTCTGGGTCCCACATTCCAATCGGTCACAGTGGGGTCCTGCTCATCTGTTAGTAGATCCAACGTGTGTCCCGTATATGTATGTAAATATAGAAAGGAATTTAAAAAAATTTTTAGGTTGATTATATATATCGTATCATTAATAGATTAATCCAATTATTTATTGATATATATTTAATTAATTTATTTTTATTAATTAATATAAATATAATATATATATAATAAATAATTGAATTAATTTATAAAAAATATAGTAGATATAATTTATCATGAGAAGTTTAATTGATTGTGAGATTAAGATATTATTATTGGTTTTTTCTTTTTCCTGATTTAGAAATTGAAAAGGTTCAAAGTTTTTTTTAAATTCAAACTAACCCCTTGTTTGGACGGAAGAAAATAAGATGGAGAGAAAAATATAAAGGTAATAAGGAGAGATTTTTTTTTTGTTTTGTTTGGGAAAGGGGAAAAATTATGAAGGGATGGAAAAATAATTATTATTTTTCTCTATTTCCTTTTTTTCTAAAATAGAGAGAAAATGGAGATGAATGAGA
>CATIWF010033565.1:0-10373 GCA_949630135.1 Balakata baccata
GGAGAAAATGTTGGATGGCAGCGGAAGCATTTATTTTTATTTTGGATTGAGGGGAGCTCTAGGTCTCGGTCAAAATTATAGATTTTAAAAATTTTTAATTTTACCGAAACATGCAATCAAATATTGCATAACATGAAAACAAACTTTTCATATTAACCTTGAGCATTTATCCATAACTTTTAACAAAACATATTTTGTTAACTTTTATGGATAAAATCTATTTTGCGTAAATCATCCCATAATTTTTAAGAACAAAATAGAAAAATAAAAGGATTAAGACAAACCTTTTATTACTGAGATCACCAAGATGCAAATCAAGCAAAAAGACCAAAAGCTTTGTTTGCGTTGATGAAACTCCTTTTTGCTAGTTCATATGTACAATTACAAATTTCTCCTTATGACAAATTTCTTAGCTACTAACTCTTTATAAGATTTTTCTCAATATTTTTCTTTCAATACTCATACTATATGAGAGAGAAAATTTTTAAGACAAAACACAATTTTGCTCCGAGAGAAAATTTTTCTTTGAACTGGAAGAGAGTTAAAATGATTAAGGAAAAATGAATGAAGAATTAAGAGGATTAAGGAGAAAAAGTGGCCAAAGGCCACAAAAACATTTTTTTAACCTCATTAAATGAGGTTGGTGACCGAAAAAAATCTGATTTTCTTCTTGTTTTTTTAATTTTTGACTTTTGATTTTTGTTATTAATTTTGATTTATAATACAATGATGGTGTAACAATTGCATAACTAATTTTCTAGCTACCATCATTAATTATAGAATCAATCTTCTCTTCTATAATTATGTGGTAATTACTTTAATCTACCACGATAGTTAATTAAATTATTATAATTTTAATTAACACTTTAATTAAAATTATAAATAAGAGAAATAGTTAAAATTAATCAATATTAATTTTAACTCAAGAATATATGTGATCATTTCTAATTTAATTTTCAATTAAATTACTCCCCACATATTTATATGGACTAGACTAATAAAATATTTGGTGTGACTTATAAGGTCAATAATTTTATTAGAATGAAAATATAATATTAACTCTTTAATATTACATCGGACACAATTTCTGAATTTCTCGTATATCCGAATATATTAAATATCCTTCTGGAATTCTCCTTTTAATTACCGATAAAATCACAAATATTATTTTGACCTCTAAATCATAATATTAAGTCATCTCGTTATGATCCCGATATTGATTAGGATCACAACATATCAAACCCTATTAGTCAATATACTAATAAGTGATAATTTGCGTTTTGGTTAAAATAAGACTTATCATTATTAATCTAATTAATAATTCAATATTACATTGAATAAGTCATATTTCTCATAGCCAGGAATTTATTTTATCAGAACCAAAATATCAACTCTATTAGGATCTTGCCCTGGTGATACAGGGTAACGAGTCCTACTATTGGTAATCTCATGTCTCACTACATGACTAACTGTGGTGACTACGAGCCGGATTACCAAGCATGGATAGCCCAGTACAAGGCAAGAGCACCTCTATAGCTATCCATGAAAGGATAGTCTTGACACCTCAAGTCAAAGGACTTTGAGTCACATAAGACTCTTATATTATGACCAAGATAATAACTGTTGACATATAGCACTATCTGTGCAGTTATTATTAGGCGTCACTGTTCGGTACCCTTAACTCTTTAAAAACCCACTGATTTATTTAGATATTTTTATATTATGGAGAATGAGATTCCTCCTCAAAATAAATCATGTGATAACCTAGAGGTTCAATGAATGCCCAATTCATTGTCCTATACCGGTTATGAATAATTTTTAAAATTATCTTTTACCAGAGATGTTTATCTCATTATTATCAACAACTTGATAATAAATTCTCTGTAGATAATCAAAGGGCCGTATATTTTATAATATATTTAACTACTACATTTATAATATAATTAACAACTTGAATATTTATTTATTTTGAACGTGAAATATACATGTGTCCATTGTGGTATAATAATTAATATATAAAAAGCTGTAAATGCACGAGGGCATACATACCACTAATAACAGAGAGATCCTTAAGATGTTATCAGCTTCGAAAGGGAGGAACACTTCTTTGATAAGGGCTCTTTTCCAGTTCTCAGTCAATAAGGCAATTAACGCTAGCATCCCTTAGAAGAAACCTTTAGAAGCGGCTGAATTACATGACCCATACTCTAATTACACAACTCGTAATAATACAGTATTTTAAAAATTATTTACAATACAAAAGTATTCCAATTATATAAATTATAACAAATTAGTACCTCAAAAATTATTTATAACACAAAAATATGTTAACTTTTATTTTGTAACTAAATAATACTTCTGTTTTTAACCGTTACTCTCTATAACATATATATGATATAGAATATCCATATCAGATAAATTTTAATAAAAATAAATTTCAACTTTACTGACTAAGTATTACAATTAATTTTGTTTTATTAAAATTTATTTAGATATTTCATATCAAATTTTTGTTAGGGAGACTAAAGAGTGTTTATGATTGCTGTTGAGTGTATCAAAAACATATTTTGAATTTTTTTATTTGATTGAGTAATTGTTTTTAAAATTTTTTATGAACTATTTTTTTTAAATCTGTTTCAGGAAAAAACATCTATTTATATGTTTTACTTAAAATCAGCTTTCAAAACTTAAAAAAATTAAAATACAAATTTTTTTCAGAAAAGAGTTTTTCTCAAATACAATATCAAACGAACCCTAATAGTTGAAGACAAAAGTACTATTTAGTCATAAAATAAAAATTGAAATATTTTTATTTTACAAATAATTTTTAAGGTATTGAGTCGTTATAATTTATATAATTATGATATATTTGTATTACAAATAATATTTAAGACAATGAATTATGACGATTTATATAATTGCATACCGTTGACATAATTCACTGGATTAGAAGCTTGTGGGTAGGACATTCTAGAATCTAGTCTTCCAAATGTTGACCAAAGTCCCATTGCTAATTCTCCATACCACTTTGAGTGTTTTTATTAAGGAGTAGTTTGGTTTAAGAGTGAGAATGAGAATTGGAATGAAAGAAAATGATGATGAGAATAATTGATTTTAGTATATTGTTTGGTTTATTTTTAGTAAGGAATGTGAATATACATTAACAGAATGAAATTTAATTTGTATATATTTGATTAAATTATCATTTTTATGTAAATATAAATTTATTGATTAACAATAAAATATATAATATAATTTTTATAAAATAATATAAAAGAGATTCTTGAATTATTTATATAAATTCTATTTATTTAAAATAACTACACTTTTAATTTTATTATTAATAAAAAAATATAATTAAAATTATATATTTTTATAATGTCTTCTAATATTAATTAAGAGTACATTGAAATATTAAAAAAATAATTAAAATTTATATTTAGTTAATTGTACTTAATTTGTATAGGAATGAAATTTTTATTCTTTAAAGAGAGAGGAGAATCATTACCATAGTCATTCCCATTAATTTTTTCTATAACTAAATATTAACAATATAAATCATTTATTTTCATTACCGTTCGCACTGTTTCTTTTATTTTTTTTTTTTTATGAACCAAACAAATAAGTATAGGTGCTCACTTGGATTCGCATGAAAACTTGAGATGCCTGTCAATTCCATCGCTTTACATTATTTGCATACAGTTGTTTTGGCTCGGGAACGTATATATAGCAGAGGCAAATGTGAGTCATTGTCTTATAATGCACCTTTTTAAGCATAATAATTACTATTACAGGTGTTTGGTTCATAAAAAAAAAAAATTGGTAGAAATAAAAATAATAATAAGTAATTCACATTATTAATGTTTGATTGAGATAATTTTCTTATCAATAGAAATTATCCATTCCCAATCTCCCTTAGAAAATAAAAATTTCATTCTTATAAAAATAAAATATAATTAACTAAATATAAATTATAATTATTTTTTTAATTTTTAATAGACTCTTAATTAATATTAAAAGACATGATAAAAATATATAATTTTAATAATATTATATTTTAATAATAATAAAATTAAAAGTGTAGTTATTTTAAATAAAATTTATGTATAATTTAAGTTTAAATAATTAGAGAATCTAAACTATATTATTTTATAAAAATTAAATTATCTTATTATTGATCAATAAATTTACATTTCAAAATAAATACATTTATATAAATATGATAATTTAATCAAACATGTACAAATTGAATTTCATTCTCATTTTTATTTCTAAATAAAAATGAACCAAATAATATACTAAGAGGGTGTTTAGTTCACAAAAGAATGGGTGGGAATGGGAACGAGTGATTCCCATTTCCATTCATGTTGAGATTCTTACATATATATCACATACACAAGTGCAGTGGAAAATTAAAATTTTGAATTTCAAAAGTAGAAATCGCTCTATGTAGCTATGAATGATTAACCGAAACAAGGTTTAAAGATGATTACTTTTAGTGTAGAGCTCTATATTCTTTTGATCATTTTATCGGGTTGTTGCAAACCACAGTAATCCTCACTTAGATCACCTATAATAGAAGTCCACGCGAAGAATGTGAAGAAAAAAACCTTTGGAGACTATGTGTGCTTCACAAACTCTTGTGCTAGCAAGAGAAAGTGACTGAAGGAGAAATAGAATTAACAACTTAGTTCTCTAGTGTGGCAGTTACATTTGAATGGTAGAAAAGATACTATTTATAGTCCTTGAGCGTTTAGAGTTAGGAATCCTCGCTCATAGAATCCTAATTAGATTAGGTTTCCTTATCTAATATCGGTCCCGCTTGGGACGTACTTGTCCCGATCGAGATATGCCTAAATCTGGCAGTTTCCGGTCGTGACATCACATGTCCCGATCGGGATATAGATCCAGTAGCCAATCCCAACCGTTAGCTAGACTTTCTCACCCGTGACAGGAACAACCTTTGTCCAGCTCAGGAATGTGTCATTCCTAAAGCGGGAAGTTATCTGGACCAGACTTTTTCCTTTCCATTTTGGATCCAATCTAATAGCCCATTTTACTTCTTCAGCGCATTTTCAATATGTGTGACCATTAGGTTCTCAGTTATATTGGCCACTCAGAACAACACTTGATTTTGAGCAAGTCATGAGTAGTATCTAGCAACACATCATGATCCCCAATTGACTACGAACCTTTCCATAGACGATTTCCATACAATTCGTCTTTTCACTCTCACTATACCCCACTCAGTTCAAAGTATGGTCTAAGTGTCAGCCCCCACTAGACTGACTATGTCATATCTAATCCAAGTGATGTTAGTACTTGTCACTAAGGCTCATTACTCTTAAAGATATGTCTTCGAAGTCCTTCTTCAGAACAATCCTACTTTGGCCAAAGTCTCCCAAGTAATAATCCTGATAAGTAGCTGTTGGTATACTCTCCTTCTAATAAAAGTGGTGAATCCTTTGTTGGATACCCAAATATCTTCCAATACCTCAAGTTGTATCCAATCACCACCCTATGAGCGATCTTATAATACCATACCACGTAGCAGACTAAACCCTACTACACAGAAGAATGCTACCTAACTATGTCCTTGTAATACCCTTAATTTTCATAATACAAGATTTAATTATTTTGTGGGTAAACTTCTGTAAAACCCAAGAGTTGATATAAAAATTATGAAAATGCCACTGACTATAAATATGAAGTTAACTCTCTCTCCCATTAGCTCTCTCTCTCTCTCTCTCTCTCTTCTTCTTTTTCTTCTTCTCTCTTCTTCTCTTTATCTCCCTTCCTTCCATTTCCGATCACCACCCAAACGACCTCCGATTGACACGAAATTCAGGCTCCATGTATTTTTTGACCTTCCCAACACATTGGTGATTATCTTTCTCCATAATCTAGCTGGAATTGTAGAAAACGGTAGCATAAAATTTGGGCGTCAAGCTGCCCTTGTCATTTCTCCATCTTTCTGACCTCTTTTCATGATTCTAATACCAAAAATGGATTCAAGAGGTCCAAAAACCTTGGACTGCACCAATTGAGCTTTGGGAAGGGACATTTGGAGGCTGATTGGAGTTCGAGTTCTTCGCTGGAGTCGTTAGAAACTTTTATAGATCTAGGCATTTTTGGTCACTTTCAAGACACAAGACTTGTACTTTTGGACTTTGCACATCCTAAGAAAGCTATTGGTATCCTATGATCGTTGCTGTAAGAAATTTTCCGGTGACCGAAATCCGACAACCACCAACCGAACTTTTTAGGCAAAATATTCGGATCGTTAAATTGAGTTATCTGGTAACACCACATTTTTGCATCATTTTTAGATAGTGAGATATGATTTTATTTGTGAAATTTAAGTATATTATTTAATTAATGTGATAATTTTATTTTATTGAATAATTTGATGGATTGCATGATTATGAAAATTATTTGAAAATATATTTAGATATTATAATAGAATTATGAGGTGGTTATTAGTGAAGTTGAATTATGGACAAATTATGGATTATTGAGTTGATTATGTATATTGATCGGGTATATAATAAATTGGAGACCCGGATTGTAATTGACTGTGTTGAGATGATGATGATATATTTTATAGAATTATGACCCGTAAGTGGGGGGAATATCTAGTTTTTAAAAGAGGTGCTATCGAATTTTCAGTAGAAATTACGTTAAAAGTTTGAATAAAGGTTTTTACAGGGAAATCTTAGAAGAGTCTAGGCTTAGGATTTATTCTTGATATTTTATAGATTCTCCAGAGGTCCCACTAGCTGTTCCAGAGTCATGAAAGCAACCAATTGTGGAAATCTATAGATCTATGAGTTAATATCATATGATTTTATAACATGCTACCTATCTCCCCTACATTTCTCTGGCATGCTAATTAATATTAAATAATAAATTATTATTATTATATTATGATTATTATTAATATACATATAGTATGATATGCTTGAATGTGATTTGCTGGAGATGTGATTGGGTGAGACTGTTATATGATATTGTGATGTGATTGTTGGGATGAGAACTATAGCAGAACGTGCCACCTGATAGGTTACATTAGGACCGTGTGTACACCAGTAATGATTTATGATTATGGATGGATTGATAAGATACCCTGGTCGAGTTTGCCTCTCAGGGAATGAAATATATTATGATATGATATGTATATGCAAGCTGAGGGTGATAACCCTGGTTGAGTTTGTCTCTCAAGGGACCGGGACCATTTTGATAAGTGGATGATTAGAGAGAAGGACCTTGATCGAGTTTGCTTTCAGGGCGCCAGTCTTTTGGAATTAAGAGAGCTATTGGATAGTAGAATTGAGGTTTAGGGTTTTGCCTGAGTTAGTCACCCAATTGTTTGATGATTGATTTTACATGATGCATGAACTCATTGCATGTATGTATAGTATTAGTATAATATTGTGTGACTATGTGTTATAAAGTTATATGATATTGATTCACTCAGTGGAGGCTAACTCTTCTCATTTATTTTTTGCAGGAAGTAGATATCCTTTTAAGATTTTTTTGGACTGGCCCGTATCTTTTTTACTCCTCGAGAGCTTGATGTAATATTTTTAAATTATTTCTCTTTTTGTATTAAATATTCTAGATCTCCACATTACCTTATACAAGAATGTTAGATTATATGATGGATTATGAAATTGATGAGATGATGAGATAATGGGTTGATATTATATTAATGCATGTTTGAGATACGAGGTATGTTTATATTTAGGTTTGCTACAGGTTTTGGTGGCCTTAAGCTTATCCATTCCCTAGTACCGATCTGGGTCGTGACAAAGTTAGTATCAGAGCTATAGGTTTAGTTGTCCTATGGCTAGGTTGTTAGCCTTTTGTACTGCAGAAGTAGGGTCAAATTCATCTTTGCATGTCATTTTTTACTCTAGTTTCAGCGTAAATCGATAGAGAGTATATTATTTTTTTGATATCTACATGTTTATTTTCAGTATGCCAAGGACTAGAGCGATAATAGCTGCAACATCAGCTGATGACGTATAAGATGAGGTTTCTGCTCACGCAGTTATAGCTTCGGTACAGAGCACCGGGAGGAGAGGTAGACCTCAAGCTACTACTTAACGGACTCAGGGTGAAGTTCATGAGATACTCGGTGGTAGAGAAGTATCAGCTGATGATTTTATTATAGGTATGGTTGGCATACAGGCTGGCACGAAAGGAGTCTAGAGAGCTGTAGAGCAACTCCTAGTGCACAAACAATCGGCTGCACAAGCTTCTCCGCCTAGAGCTAGTGGATCAGGATCTATTGTTAGGGATGATGTCCCAATGTCTGAGCACACTAAACTCAGAACTGTTGATTTTGATAGGATTAAGAGAGATCCAATAGATTTTCCTGATGAGGTTGAGAAGAGGGCCTATGATATGAGATGTTCAGATAGGCGATCTATTGAAATGGCTGGATTCACCATGACTGGTATTGCATCGCAGTGGTACAGGGACTATGTACGGCTTTTTTTAGATGATATGACCTGGAGACAGTTCAGGACAAGATTTGAGGATTACTTTATTCCTTTTAGTCTCAAAGAGGAATATAGGGTGAGATTTGAGACTCTGGTGAGAGGTGATATGTCAGTGGCAGAGTATACTAGACATTTTATACAACTCAGCAGGTATGCTCCATATGTAACACCTTATACCTATGGATATCACTTATACTTGTATCATATTATCGTATATTGTATGAGAATAAGACATAGTCCTATTTATAATGAGGGATAATTTTTTTTTTGAATCATATAACATTTAAGTTTATAGCATTTAGCAATTCATCAAAGCATAACAGCTTGACTATATATATATATATCACATCACTGTATATTCATTATATTATACATGTATAGACATACAGTCCAAAACATAAAAGTCATGTCCCTATACGTATGTGAAATGCAAGGAGAGAAATTGGTGAGGCTCGGCTAGTGACCTGTGATCCATGTCTTTTATATGGTATGCACCTCCAAAATGAGCTAATTACTCTTTTTTTCCTGAAAGAAAATGCAATTTGATGAGTTGCAACTCAATGAGAATAATTATCAAAAGCTTTGTAAAGTACTAAGCCAATCACAGTTAAAAGTAATAATCGTCATTCCTATACATTTTATATGTCATTCTATTTATTAATATCATATCAATATAAATCATATTAAATCATGTAAACATTTCATTTGCTTATGCTTATGTCATTTTCTTTTTGTTGTGACTAGACTAAACAGACACTATCCTAGGTTTCCATGTGAACATTTGCATTTGCTAGCTAGCTTGATCATTTGTAACATTTGCACATTTGTTAGGTCATAGGCCTTTTTCTTTTGCTTTTGAACATTTGTTTGGGCCATAACCCTCTTCTTTTGCTTTTCAATGCTATTTAGCTAGTCACAACGTCTTTTAAGTCCATATACATATGCATTTGCAACAATCATTATACATTTTAGTCAACTGTTGCCTTATATAATGAAAACCTATACATGTAATCCAAACATATACTTTACATTCAATATAGTCTCATTGGCCACATCATAGCAATCATGTAATTCAAATAAAGCAAATCAAGTCACATTACACATAGCACGTAATAATCGCACGTACCAAAGAAATCGTTTGATAATTAAACTCACCTTTTTCTTTTGATATTAAGCCTCTAACTTATTATCTTTCGCTTCCTTAAGGGTCTCCAATATATTATGAGCCTAATTGAATGTATACTTGGTCAATTGGTAGCTAAATAAACATAGTGAAACTTAAACAAATTGAAATATGCATAATATGGATCACTAGCTAGGGTTTGGTATAATGGCAGTGTGACCTTCATGTGTTCATTAGCTTATAACTTTTTCTATGCTAATCCAATTTGTATGATTCTTATTTATAATTAAAGCTATCATGTAGGGCTACAACATATCTAATTTTCGTAACAATTGGACCATTGTGGAATATTTTATGCAATTTATAAACATGTTTTGTTCTCTATCCTGTTTTTGACCTTAGGCAATTTTGGGATACCAACTTTGCTTTTTTATATCTTACACCGTGTAAGTTATATTTGTATGAAACTTTATATGAACATAGATATGTCAAAATGAAATATTTTTCATGTTGACAACTTTCATCCATTCTGCCTCTAAGGTCCTCATATGGTAGGGTAATTATGACTGGTCAGAAAAAGGGCTGGCATCTGGACCAGTCTGACTTATGAAGGCTATAACTCATAACATACATAAAATATTGAGGTGAAATTTATGCTAAAATTTAGCTAAGACATGTTCTATAATTTCATATTTTGACCATTTACAGATTATGTCTATAAGGAGCTCAAAATTGGCAAACAA
>CATIWF010033566.1:0-23140 GCA_949630135.1 Balakata baccata
ATATCAAAACAATGAACTTGCTCCATCAAATGTATTGATTTTGTAACTTTTAATTATTAAAAAAGTATAATAATAACATTGAAAATTTATAATTTAATTTTACAGACATATATTAAATTAATAATAATTTAATTTAAAAGAGTTAAAAGTCAATATATTTATGCAATTATATAAATTTTACATCCAATTATTTAGTAATATTTAAAAAAATTAATTCTTTGAGCATTATGTAATGTCGATAACAGTCTATATCATCTATATCGCTCATATAGAACGATATAACGGTGTTACATTATTATTTTTACTTAGCAGAGATATATTTTTCTTGTATCTTATCGGAATCATAAAAAGTGTTACGTAACGGTAGATATATAACGTATTAGATGATATTTAAAACCCTACTTTGGACTTTGTATTTTAAATTTTTTGAATTTTAAAACCTGTTTTTAAGATAAAAATAAGTAAATAGATATTTTAAAAAATATATATTTATAAAAAAATTTAAAAAATCAATTAATTAAATTAAAAAAATTCAAAATTTATTTTAGAATATTTAACAGTACTTTCAAATATTTATGTAAAGGAAAAGTTAATGTCTTATTAATATTTCTCTATATGTTTTTCATTATATGCTTTTAATATAAAAATATATTTATTTTTTAAAAATCCTAAATTTTATTTTAAAAATAATAAAATTTTATATATAAAATATATATATATATATATCTTTTTATATTAAAAATATATAAAAAACTATCAAAGATTGTACCAGTGAATCAACCTCTTAGGGCGAAATAGGTATAAGAAAAGAGCAATAAACCGGACCAACCTATAAAAACGAAACGGTCTCTTCATAACTAGTCATCCATAATATTAAATAAATCATTTTTGCCTTTAATAAATTTACCAAGGGCTATACTCACAGTGATCCTCCTAGCACTCACTTAATAAAAAACAAAGATATTTTTTGTAGTACTAGCTTTGAAAATTTATACATTTCTCATTCCCCTTGAGAAAACAAAGGCAGGGTTTTAACTTTCAGTAGCGCCAAAAAGAATTTCCACTTCCAAAATTTCTCTCGTTATGCCCATCTTTTTAATTTTACCATTTAGGATAAATTATTAGGACATTTATAATATTTAATTGAATACTAGTTAGTTTTTTTATTTTTTAAAATATATTATAAAATCTTTTAGATTTACTTTAATAAACTATGTAGACATTCCATTTATTTTTTTCATTAAAAATGAAAAAATATCAATTTTGCCCTTATTTTTTTTGTTTTAAAAATACCAAAAAAAATTTATTATTATCAATTTGATTCCAAAATATCAAATTTATTATTCTTTTTTAAATGTATTTTTAAAATTAACTATCCTAGTAATTTACCCCAATATTTATGCATTCACATCCATTTCACTTAATTCAACCCTATTTTCTGTATATTTTCCCTGCACCAATTTGAAGAAGCAGAACGATGTAAATGGCCAGGAAAAGGGTGGAGGCTAAGGCTACTCGTGCAATTGAAATCGGGACTACCACTTTCATGATTCGTTTCTGTTAGGAGAACAATAACAATAAAAGGAAAATTGTTAATTCAATATTCAAAATAAGAGAAATGGAAAAATTATCTGAGATCTGTATTCTACACAGATTTCTTAAGACAAATTCGCCTCTTATACTAGTGTTTTAGGATAACCGACGTTTGTTTTCCAGGATATAACAGATTTTAAGTAATCGTTGAACACACAACACCTACTTACAGCGAACTTTGAGCTTGTCACACTCTATCACTTGAGAAGAAGAAAAAAAGAAAGAAAGAAACTCTTCAACAAGATTCAAAGTAAACTCTCTCAAAAAAACTCTAAAAAATTTAAGTCAAAACCACCTATTTATACTAGATGGAGGAAATATAGGATTAATTGTGATTAATTTCCTTTAAAAACTGTCAATAATGCATTTGTAACTCTCAAATAATGGTAAAATTAATTTTTGAAATATCAAAGCTCAAAAGACCATTCTGGAACACAATCCACACAGGAGTGTGGATTTGCCTTGCACACACAACGAAACAGGCGTATCAGTGGTCTGGTCGTGTGAATCAATACATAAGTGTTTGTAAAAATTGGGTTTGTTCAAGACAACGAGATTTTAAGCCAATATTTGTGTACGCAGGTCGCGCACCGATGCATTAGCCTATCCCGAGCCATGGATTTGCACTCCCTACGCCTGAGCGCGTGAGAGAGAGCCTTTCATTCTACTTTTCTTACCCATGTAAGAATGCATCTCTATATATAAACACAAGTCCAACTTCAAATTTTAGTGATGTGGGACAAACTTCCACTTCAGTTTTCACCTTTAAATCTCCTTACCAAAGAGATTACTTTGAGTTTCAATTTCTATTCGCACATTTTCCATTTTGAGCATATGAATATATTAATTCATAATCCTCATGTTAAGAAACATATATCCGGATCTTTCTCTCAAAACCGAGTTGTGAAATCCACTCGAATTACCCACTCAAAATGGCTCATAATCATAATTTTTCCAACGGTTTCAAATACTTTTGCTTGATGGTAGTCTCTTCTTGTATTTGCCTTTTACTTCATTTTTCCTACCTACGTGTTTTTCTTTAAAATTATTCTACTCCTGCCCTCTTTGCTTCTTAATCAGGCTTTACCATGTACGACTTTCGCTCGCTTTCACGTTTTTTTATGCTCCTTCCAGAAAATCTCGAAATAATGCGCACAGTTTTTCTTTTGTAATGAATTATTAGTCATTGTTTCATCTACATTCTTGAATGTCAAGTTCTTTTCAATGGTTTCAATAATCGATTAGTTTATATTTCTAAATATAATTCCTAATGATTTTGCATTTCCGTTTTCTTGGTTATGCATTGGGTATCGATTGCATATGTGAGTGATGAAATTCTCTCGACTTAATATAATATGTTATGTTAAAATTTGAAAATTCAGTGAAAAGTGCAAGAAGGATGTACCTGTAGCTCTCTTCTGTATGCATAGCTGTAACCTTGATGCTACAATCAAGATGAACTTGGCTGAGTCACATCTACATTCTTTTCTTGCCATTAAATTGTTTCTAACGATACGGACTGCCTAGTTAATTCATTTAAGTTTTAGAGTTTCTGAAAAATGCTTTTATAAAAAAAATTTCGTGTTTTTAATTTTTTTAAATTTTAAAAAATATTTTCAGATATAAACAGATACTTTTTCAGTTTGCAAAAATTTAAAAAAAACCAACAAAATAAAAAAAAATTCAAAGCTTTAAGTTGTGGAAAACCCAGGTTAAGAAAAAATCTGCTGAAAGGTATGTATTACTGTTTCTCTCTCCTTTTTTTTTCTCTTCCAATTATACATAAAAGAGTTTCTTGCTTTTAGTGTTCACAAATTTTCTGATGAATTTTACTCATGATACTTTAACTATACAAATTGTAACAATACAGTTTTTTAAAAATTATTTTGGTTATAAAATAAAATTTGAAGTAATTTTATATTACAAATAATTTTTAAAATACTTAATTTTTATAATTTGAGGTTAGTGAAATTCTCTCATCTCAGAGCAGGAAGAAACCAACATCAATAGAACCAAAGGCAAAGAAAGCTAAAAAGGAGAAGGGCAATAATCCAAACAAATCCCAAACGCCCTCCTACCGCCTTCTTCATCTTTATGTAATTTTTGCGAAATTGGTTGTTTCATGCTGCCAGGATATGATTGTGTTACTGCACAGTAATTAGTTATTGTTATTCATCAGGGATGAGTTTAGGAGAATCTTCAAGGAAGCTAATCCAGATGCTAAGGATGTGAAAAGGGTAAATATGCAAATCATATCATGTACTACAGTTCATATTGCAATATGCATCAAACACGTATGAAAAATATGGTGATAATTTTATAAATAAAATAAATTTATACAGATTCATTTATTGATATAAGTTCATTAATTTATTAGTAAAAAGTTCATTAGTTTACTGATAAATGTTTATTTTATTTTAAAACAAAATTAACAGTTATTTTCTTTTCTTTTTTTTTTTGCATTTTCATATGTTATTTGTCTCAATTTGTTGTTTTTCTGGTACGTTTTGTCTTGATTTTTTGTTACGTTTTGAATTTTTTTAAAGATAATTCAATAAATTCATACCTACAAATGAAAACACAAAAAAATATTCATTAAATTAAATATACAGAGAAATAAAATGAACTTGCATTAATATAAAAAATGAATATTTATTAATAAACTAATGAACTTTTTCAATTTATTCGTAATAAACATTCTCATCAAACTAATAAATCTTTATTTTATTCGTAATGAATTTTTTTTAATGAAATAATTAACTTTTTTAATAAACTAATGAACTTTTAGTTTATTCATAATAAATATTTTCAATTTATTCGCAGCTAACATTCTCAATAAACTAATGAAACTTTACTTTATTTTTAATGAACTTTTTTTAATGACAACCTTTTTTAATAAACTAATGAATATTTAGTTCATTTGTAATGAACATTTTCAATTTATTCGTAGTGAATTTTCTCAATAAACTAATACACTTTTATTTTATTTGTAATGAATTTTTTTTAATGAACTAATGAATATTTTTCAATAAACTAATGAATATTTATTTAATAACAGATGATGAATATTTATAAAAATATCACTGTGTGATTGATAATTGTATAAGTTTGACTTATTTACAAAATTGTTGCTGCCTCTTACAAGTGTAATGAATTTTAGTCTATAATACTATATAAACCAGAGTCTAGTATATAACAATTAGGGTAAATGCTATTGGATTTTATATTCACTTCTTTCCCATCATATTTGGATTGGGTGAGATAGCAATTATGATACAACATTTTTTGAATTTGATTTAGGAGTGTGCAAAACCGAACTAAATTGAATTTGGTTTAGTTTTTTCAGTTTTCTATTTGTTCAGTTCAGTTTTCTATTTAAATTTTGGTTTGTTCGGTTTAAAATATTTAAAAACCAACTCAATCGAACCAACTGAAATTTTATTTATATATATATTATACATTTTTTTAATAATTTAACTATAATTTTTAGATACAAAATTATAAATTATGATATTTTATTTAAACTTATAGTAGAATAAAATCATAAACTATGAAAACTTATTTTAATTTATATTAACTAATTTTAATTTGGAATAATTGATAAAGTTATAATAGTTAATTTTAATTTATACTAATTTATAAAATTGTGATAATTGATTTAATTTATGTTAATTCGTAAATAAAATTATAGTAATTTAATTTAATTTATGATAATTATGGTAGTTGATGAAGTAACGATTATATTAATTTATTATAATCTATGCTATTTTATTTTAATTTGTAGTAACTTATAGTTATGTTATTTAATTATAACTTATATAATATGATTGATGGAGTTATGATAATTGGTTTAATTTTATCATATAATTAATAAAGTTATGGTATTTAGTTCTAATCTATTATCTTTGATAAAATATAATAATAATAATTATTATTATTATTATTATTAATATTATATATCTAAATTTAATAAATTAATTAATAAAACCAATTAAACCGAATTAAATGAAAATATTTTAGTTTTGTTATGTTCAATTTTAAATATTATTCAGCTCGGTTTAATTTTTATGAATTAATATCAGTTCGATTCAATTTTTATGAGTTGTGTTTGATTCAAAATCAAACCAACCGAATATCCACTTTAGATTTATAAGGAAGCCGGAGAAAAATGGAAATCTATGACTGATGAAGCAAGTTCAGTGTATTCTAGTTGCTACAATTTGATTAACTTTGGCTATTCAATTGTATTAATTGTTTTGACTTCAATTTTTTTTCTTCAATTTGTTCCAGGAGAAGAAATATGTGGATAAAGCTGCTGAACTTAAAGCCTAGTATGACAAAGCTTTGGAAGCTAAAGATGCTGAAAATGAAGATGTGAGATTCTGTTAAGCATTAAAATAACTTGATACTTGGTTGATTTGGCTTCTTAAACTTGTAATTCTGGAATTGTAGATGAAGAATTTCCTTCTTCTCTGCGCTTGTTCAGGATGAAGGGGTTTGGATAAGGAAGCTTCTGAACAGGAAGAACAAGAAATGTCAGACAGGGTGTAGGATATATTTTTTTTATAAAGAATCTTAGGTGTTTTTTCTTTAATGGGAAGGACTTCGTCTGTAGATTTTAAGATTTCCTTTAGTCAATGGATGATATTGAATATTTGAATTTGGCTAAGCAATATAATCTCTAAATTCTTCCGCAGAACATGTTAGTAATCATTTGTTCTGATTTTCTATTTCTTGCTGAAGTGGTAATCGTTTGCCATAGGAAATTGAATATTACTGATCTAGAGATCGATGAGTTAAGTTTGTATGTATCATAAGAAATAATATCCCAGTGAAAAAGATTTTGTGCTGATCGGATAATATGTGAACCACATCTTATATGGGTGGTGATTAGATAGCTTATCATGTATGGTATAAATGAATCACATATATAGGCATGCTAAGCCAGTGATAATTAATCATCATGTAAAAGCCACATTGGAAACGGCGCTTACGATTCACAACAGAACTATTAATTAATAAAAATAAATTAATTAAATCTATATCAACAAATTATTATATTAATCTATAAATGATATAATACGTTAAATTTATCTAAAAAATTTCATACAAAGATTAATAAACCTATTATTCATAAATATCAAGTGATAAAAGATATTTATTTTTGCCACTTTAGTCTTTTGATCGATTTTTATATATAAATATATTTTATTTTTTTATCCATTTTATTTTTTAAAAATTTAAATTTTAGACATAATATATATATCTCTCATTATATAAAAAAAATAATACATATAATCGTATTTTAAAAATATTAAATATTAAAATAGATCAAAATTGAAATATAAAAAATAATTTGATCGTTATAGCAGAATGAAAAATACTAACAACATTTTTTTATATTTTCTCATCATATACTTCCAATGTAAAAAAGAGACATCTCTTAAAAAACCTTTTTACTTAATTTTTTTATTTAATTTTTTAATTTAAATATTTCTATTTAAAATTCAAATTTTCATTTTTAAACATTAATTTAAAAATGTAGAATCGATAAAAAGAAATAAAATTTTAAGAACATTTAAAAATAAGAAAAACCCTTAATTTTTATTCTGTGTAACAAAAATGAATAAAGCACATGATGCGGTTTATTCATCCATCCTTTTAAATTTCCTTCCTCAGTTTTGGTATCATTCATCCTCACACTTAAACGTAATGTAACAAATAAGTTCACTTTTGCTATAAAAAGACAATTTCAGGTGAATAAAAAAGAATAATAACTGAACACAAAAGCTCCCCTAGCACTTCCTGAATTCCAACACCTAAGCAAATCATGTTACTCATGATATTGGGTGATGATTTTATTATACAATAAAGTTCATTCATTTTCACTACAACAACAAGATTGGAATCGATAAACAAATTATTAATTTAACCTTCTTACTTATTGTTTTAGGCATTATCTGTTCATTTGTTAAATTGCTTTGGTATATAGTTGACTTCCTCGTTAAAATAGTTTGTGCTTCAGACTTAGATGATTTATCTAAGCTATGATAATCTACTATATAGTAGCTCCAAAAGAAAAACAAAAATAAACATATATTTTATATAACACAATACTGGATATTATTAATTCCAACAGTAGAAATAGAAGAAAATTCGAAAATAACACACAAATGTTATTGGTGACATTGCATTTTATTCAATTGATATATTATGAACTTACCTTAAATTGAAGAAATACAGCACAAATTGATAGATTTATTTGACAAGGCCCAAGTTGAGAATTCCCCAAGATGTTTGTGGCCATGATTTTTGCTTAGCCTTCATCAACAGCACTCTACCCCAAGCAATCCATCCTTCCCAAGACATCCTCTTATCCCAAGGACTCCCCCACTCCAAAAGGAGTGTAACCCCTTTCTCTGCCTCTCTCTCAGCCTCCTCATACCTTCCTTTGTTCAAGTAAATCTGACTTAACGCCACACGCGGCTCCCCAACAAAAGGGTTCTTTTCAATACTCCCCAACAACAATTCCTGAGTTTTATCAATACTTCTGTTAGACATATTACAAACACCGTCCCAATACATGTCCCTTGCCCCTATCTGCTCATTTGCGTCAAGTATCTTTGCGCACCCATGAAAAATTGGTGGAACCACTAGCTCTATATCCTCGTCTCTCTCTTTATCAATCTCAATTCCGCCACCCCTTTTTCTCTCTTCCACGTATATCTCTTCTTCTCTCCTTATCAAAGTGTAAACTGCCCCCATCCTCGATACTGAATTCATCCACAGCCCTGGCTTGCCATCTCCTGGCCACAGAGCACCAAAATTATTCCCCACGAACTCCAGCCGCCCGTTCAAGTTATCAAACAGCAAATCTTGAAAACCAAAAAGCTGATCACTAAAATCCGCCATAGTCATCAACACAAAAACTCCTACTATTCTTCTCGTCACCACAACATCCTCTCCACTCTTGATATGCTTCACTGTGATACCTTGAGCAGGCAAAAGAAAATTGATCTTCCTTCTCCACGGCTCTTCTCCATTGAACAGGCCTTTCTCCTTGGCAACTCTCAGTGATATTTCAGAGAGAGCAAGGTGTTGGACAAGTTCAGTTTCAGAATATTTGAATAAGAGATCATCATGGATCAAAGGCTGGCGCGGAACGACACAAAACAAGTGGATCAATCTCTCTGCTGCTTCACCAACATGGCTACGAACCACATCACGGCCCGTAGTAGGATCAAAGATAGCGAGATTGACATAAGAGTTGGAATAGGCAGAATGAAAGAGACCACAAAGGCAGACAGAGTCAGGAGCTTTCCAGATCTTGAGAATGCGATAGATGTCGAGTAGATGATCAAGAAAGCTGCCGTGCTTGTGCCAGCACTCTCCGGCACCAACAGAACGCAACACTGCAACTAAGGAAGGCAGGTTTTTGTCGATGGATTCTAGCTCTCCACGAAGAAAGGGGCGAGTAGAGGCTAAAAGGTTCTGAAGATGGTTGGCTTGTTGAAAATCTTGAGATGGGGAAACCATGACTGAAGACCGCATGCTTCTTTTTTTCTTTTTTTTTTTTTCAATTTTGTCCGGGCTATATAACTAATTAATCGCCAGAAAATTTGTCTTCAAAAGGGAGATGCGTAATCAGTTTTGATTCTGATTGCGGGAACAGATAAGGTTGTCAGTTGTTGTTTTATGCCGAAGGTGGATGCTTGCTGATCTTAATTAATTTAGTTTTGTTGCTTTGGATTATATATTTAACTGTAATTATCAAAAAAAAAGGGGTAGATTTTTCTTTCCTTCTCTGTTTCGAATTTCGATAGTTACCCATACACTATCTCAACAAATAAGATTTAGAAACAGTCTTGGTCATTCGTAAGCGAAAAAGTTTCCATGTAATCTTTTAAAATGAATTTCCTTTTGAAGAAAAAATAAATAAATAATTTTAAAAATAAATAAAAAATTTTAAAAAAAAAAAAAAAAAAAAAGCATAAGGCTGCATTTGTCCGCATTCGAATTTGAAGCCCAAAAAACTTTTCCCGAGTTGTTATATTTATGCATATGGTTCTCTAAAAATTTATTCATATGTATGGAAATTAAAAATTATTAATTTTTTAATAATTATAAATTTATTATTTAATAATTATAAAAATATTATTTTATTAATTATAGATTTATTATTTTATAATTATAAATTTATTATTTATTTTTATAAATTAATTTTATTTTTTTATGTTTAATTATTTATTTACTACGTTTAAATTTATTATTTAATAAATATAAATATATTATATTATAATTATATATTTATTATTTATTTTATAAATTTCTTTTATTTTTTTGTTTTGATTATTTACTTAGTATATTCGGATTTATTATTTAATAACTATAAATATATTATTTTATAACTATAGATTAATTATATATTTTCGTGAATTTTATTTATTTATATTTGATTATTACCTAAATTCTTATAAATCAAATTCTCACAGATCACATTTTCAAATAAAATATATTCATCTATTTGTAATCGAGCAAAGAATTACAAAAAAATAAATCAAACAAATATAAACAAATTGAAAAATCAAATAGCAGACGAACAGATAAAAAATAATAATAAGAAGAAGAAAAAGAAAAAGAACAGATATGAGAATAGAATAACATAGGAAAAGATAAAATCTAACTCTTACACACACACAAAAAACATTCAAGATGAAATAAATAAAATTACAGTCAATATAAAATAAATTCCAACTAAAGAGAAAATAAATAAAATCGACTCAGAACTAACCGTTAAATTAAAAAAATTAACATTATTAAAATAATATATTTACAGTTATTAAATAATATTGGTAGGTATTGATAACTTCTGTCTCTTGTAGTCGGTGGTCCTTGCACAGCTAAAACAACAAGATCTGATCGAAAGGAGGCTCTGGTGAAACTCTTCCTATGCTTAAGTCAGTAAAAAAAATATAAAGAAAAGTGCAACTAGAGAAATGAAGAATTAACTTGCCTCTTAGGTATATTGCTTGGAATTTTTATAATCTTTTTCACTATCATATGTCTAATTACATTCTGGCACAATATGGCTCAAGTCAGCTTTGTCCGGTCATGATTATGGTTAGCTGCTCACGTTAGTCATCAGGTACCGCACTCGAGCTATGCACACATTTAATATTCCTCACCTGTCATACTGATGGCCTGCTCTATGCACTATAGATGTGTAATATTTTTGTCTTTTATAAAGATCTCGAATCATGAGAATCAGTGATATAGTTGCAGGTGTCATACGACCATGAGTTTGTAGAGATCAAGAAAACCTTTTACATTGCATCTTCCTTCTAGCATGCTCGTCTTGGTGGTATTGGGAAGGGGTTGGTGTTTTGTTTTTAAGCGTAACTATGTCTTGTTTCATATCATTGATAGTGGCTGTAAGTTACTGCAAAATATGAAACATGTCAGGGGTGGGATTGGGCACATGTCCAGTGGTAAGATGGTTCAAGGCGGGATTCAAGTTGTAGGGGGATACAGGGTATCACAGAGATTAGCGATGGTGGAATGGGGAGTTCCTTCCAAGGTCTTCGAATCTAGTCCTCCTACAGGTATTTTGTCAGCCATAGTCCACGCTTACCGTACCAATGATAACTTCTGTCTCTCATAGTTGGTGGTCCTTCCACGGCTGAAACAATAAGACCTGACCGAAGGGAGATTTCGGTGAAACCCCTCTGATGCTTAAGTTAGTAAAAGGAAAAAATGAAGAAAAATATAACTAGAGAGATGAAGAGTTAACATGTCTCTTAGGTATGTTGCTTAGGATTTTTATAATCTTCTTCACCGCCATATGTCTAATCACTTCCTAGCACAATATGGCTTAAGTCGGCTTTGTCAGATTATAATTATGGCTAGCTGATCACGTTAGTCATCAGATGTCACGCTCGAGCTGTGCGTGTATTTAATGTTCATCACCTATCATATCGGCGCTCTACTTTATGCACTGTAACTGTACAATATTTGTCTTTATAGGAATCTCGGATCTCGAATTATGAAAATCAGTGATATAACTGCAGGAATCATACGATTATGAGTTTACAAGGATCAAAAAAACCTTTTACGTGGTGTCTTCTTTCTAGGATCATTAGATCATAGAATTGAATCATTATAATCATAAGCTTACATCTAGTTTCATAACTCTTCTATAACAGTCAGCAATATCACTTTACAGGACCATAAAATCATATAATTGTAAGATTATGGCACTCTTTCTGATTGCATAGTATCTCCTTTTTAAGATCAACAAATCATAAAATTATGGATTAAAAGATCATAATCTAGTGAGATTATGTCTTGTCATACGTATAAACCTACTTGAAACACTTAGCAATATACCTCGGCCCTGAACTGCCACGTAGGTGTAGGTGATGGGCCCAAACGTATATCACATGCTTTTTTTTAGACATAAGCAATCCCTTAAAATAGAAAAATTACAATTGTGACCACTTGCAACATATTTAAGTAAATGTGATTTCTAAGAATTCTAAAATCCAAAAATATCAAAATTTTCAGTTCCAGAAAAAACGATGAGAAAAAACATAGTGATTTTAGAGTGGAGGGAGATTTAAGGCATGGTTTAAGGTATGGGTCTGCCTACTCATCTTTGCTTATATATGAGTGATTTAAGGCCTGATTCAAGGAATGGTCTGCCTATATCATATATTTAAATCTATAAAATATTGTATATTTAAAATTATTTAAATATTATTATATTATTTAAATATTATATATTATTTAAATATTATATATTTAATTTTCAATTTATTTTCATATATATTATATGTTTATTTTATTTTTATTATTTAATTATTGATTTGGATTATAAATAATAAAACATATCAAAAGAATTAAATAAAATAAATTATATGTACAGTATAAATAGATTATATATTAATCTATTCATAAAAATATATATAACTTTTTTAATTTATATATTTTAATTTACATTTATTTTATATTTATATATTTTAAAATTTCTTTTCTTTCTTCAAATGTGTTATATATTGATTATGTATTTATTTTATTTTTATTATTTAATTATTGATGAGGATTAAAAATAAAATTAAAAAAAAAAACTTATCATAGAATTTACTTAAACTGCATGTATGTAAATGTTATATGTAAGGTTAATAACTAATTTTTCTTGATAGTTTATGAATAATAAAAATTTTAAAATTATATTTTTAAAATAATAATAAATTTATTAAACATATTATCTTAATTTTTATATTTTTATTATATGAAAATTATATATATATTATATACATTCGTAAATAATATTTATAGCTTCAAAAATCAAAACTGATAAAATAGAAAAAAATATTGTATTTTTCTATTACGTTAGAATTTAAAAATAAAAATAAAACAATTATAAAGTATATATGAATTATACGATAGTGATATATTCAGTATAAGTTTCACATATTAATGGAAACAAAAACATATAATCTAAACAATTACAAGATATATGTGAATTACATAATTTCCATACACAACCTTGAAAACAAATTAAATTGAATTCTAAGGGCAACGAAATGTTAAAGATCTCAATCACAGCCCAATTCAATGCTCCAAAAATCATAGCTTTTAATAATTGCAATCAATCTCATCCAAAAATTTCAACTGGACAATAATCACGCTCGCACCACTATTCTCGCACATGCGCTTGCTTCAAAATCATGCACTAGCTTCAACAAACATCAAGCTCGTGAGGATTGCGCAATTGCATAACACTACAAAACGAAATGAAAAAGAAAGAAAAAATCAGGGGAAAAAAAGCTTACCTAATTCTTCATCTAAGCACATAACGAAAAGCATAAAAAATAAAATATAGCAACAAATGTATCTTTAATCAAAAGAAAAACGAAGATAAAAACGAACCTTGAATATTTCTAACTTAAAAAATTTCAACTTTCCACATCTTGATAATGCAAAGGTACAAAAAAATGTATTCCCACTAGATCCAGTAAAAGATCATCATTTGTTCAAAATTTCATAAAAAAAAATCTAATCATTTGACCTCGAAATTCAAGGATAAGAAAATTCATAACATACCTCTGAAAAATCAATATCCACGCCGCCGCTTCAAATATTCGATGTAAAAGATAAACAACAAAATCTACAAGTTGCAACAAAACAAGCAGATGTCAACCAAATAATGACAGAATCAAGTATTTACCTTGTGATCTGACTCGAATGAAGGCATGGGAGAAAGGTGAAGAAAAAGTTAAATGAAGGCGAGTAGAGGGAAGACGGGGGATCAGACAGCGGTGGTAGAGGACATGACGATCGCCGGCGATAGCAGGATCTAGCAGTGTCGATTCGAGTCAATTACAGGTTTCTGTCTCTCCATTATTGAATAAATGGCAGATTTACGGATTGCCGCCACCCAACTCTCTCGATTCAAATCCATTAGAGGTTTGTGTCTCTATTTTTTTCACTGAAAGGATTAGTATCAATGGAGTAGACAGCGAGTAGATAGGGATGAGAGAGAGTACGTTTGATAAAAATAATAGAGAAGTTTAAAAGAATGGAAAATCATGAGATATAGAGAGAGATAATAGCGCCAGAAAATAAGGAGAGAGAGGAGAGATATCTGGGTTTACTGAAAGGAAGGATTGTTCGTGGAATATTGTTTCAAAAAGGGTTGTGTACAGTAATTCTCTTTTTTTACCTCCTTTGTGTAAGCTGCTAATGGTAGCCCCTCTCTCATTTTTTTCCAAAAATAAACGATTGAGAATTTTTATTAAAAAAAACAAAACAAAACAATACAAAAATAAAAAACGCTTAAATATTTCTAAAAATATATATATTTAAAAAAATTTTAAAATATCAGAACAATTGTAATATTTAATATTTATTCGAAATTTTTAAAAATAAATATTAAATAAATATTAGATAAATTTATTCGAAATTTATTCATAATTTATTTGAGACATATTCAATATTTATTTAATATTTACTCAAATTTTACTGAAATTTACTAAATAATTAATAAAAGTTGAAGTTATTCAATATCTACTCAAAATTTATCTAATATTTACCAGAATATTAATAAAAATTAGAAATTACTCAAAATTTATCTAAAATTTACCTAAAATTTATTCAATATCTATCCAAAATTTAAAAAAAATTAATAAAACATCTAAATATTTACAAATATATATATATATAATTTTATTCAAAAATGTCAATTTTTTTTCAAAAATATTAAAAACGTCTACAAATATTACAAAAATATTAAAACTCATTGTTTTTTAAATTTATCCAATACTTACTAAAAATTTAACAAAAGTTAAATTTACTAAAATTTTACTCAAAATTTACTTAAATTTTACTCAAAATTTATCTAATATTTACTAAAGATTTATTCGAAATTTATTAAAAAATTAATAAAAATTAAAGTTATCTAAGATTTATTCAATACTTATCCAAAATTTACAAAATAAAATTAATAAAAATTGAATTTACTCAAAATTTACAAATATTTACCTAAAATTTACTAAAAAATTAATGAAATTTAAAATTATTAAATTTATCTAAAATTTACACAATTTATTCAATATTTATTAAAAAATTAATAAAAATTAAAATTATCTAAAATTTATTTCATCTACCATAAACCTATCCAAAATTTATCTAAAATTTACTAAATAAATGAAAATTTCTCTTACTATACAATCATTAATTAACTAACAGTCACAGTTAAACAAGTTCGTATATTTTCATACAATACAATTAAAAACAAGAAAAAAGTAATCAAATCTCAAAATCAAAAATCAATTATGATTTACTATTATACTGAGACAAAGTTGAAAGAAAAGATTCTAAATGGCTTTTTTTTTTCCTTAAACTTGCTTTTCTTGAGAATCCATGGTAGAAGAGAAACTTTAGTAGGATGGTATTTCTTGAAAATGTAAAAGAAATAACTTTCCCTTTTAACTTCCTTACTTCTTTAGGCTTAGTAATTTCCTGAACAAAGAACACACTGCCATTATTGTTTCTTATTTTTCTAATTTATCAAACCATTGTAAATATTATAAGAAGATGCAGGAGACAATATTTTAAAAGCTAACTTTCGTTCCAATGTCAACGAACTGAAAATTAATACCATGACTAGTAGTTTGATATTGAATTTGTGATTGGAGAGAAGGAAAATGATGTAAACGAGAAAAAACATGAAAATAAGAAGGGAAAAAAAAAAAAAGAAAAAAAGAGAGAGAAAGGAAAGAGAAATCTTTATGAAAACAGTGTTTCAATACTGGGCATTAAGAAGTGGCCTGCCAATGGCGGGAAGTGGGTTTCAATGGCGAATAAGAAGATGAAAAAAAAAAAAAAGGATGGAGATAAAAAAACAAAAAAGAGGATAATTGAAAAGTGAATTTCATAGAAATGAAAAATAAAAAAATTTGAGATATTTTTGAAAAATAAAAAGTTAAAAGTTAGTAAATAGTGTAAAATTCTCTAACAGCGTTTAGATTAAAAAATTTTAAAATTTATAAATTTTAAATTCATAAATTATAAAATTTATAGATTTTAAAAAATTTATTGTTCGATTTGACAATAAAATTCATGAATTGAAAATATAATTATTTTTCTATTTATTTTTGGTTTAATAACCATCCTTCATATATTTAATAATTAAATTTCAATTTGACTAATTTTTTAAATATTAATAATTTATTATTAATTAAGTATATATAATTAATTACACTATATATTTACAAATTTAAAAAGTAAAATAGGTTATTTTAAGAGTTGAAAAATAAAAAAAATAAAGTTATTATACATGATAATATTAAATTATATTGCTAAAAAATATTTTGTTAGCAATAATATAATGCATATTAACATTATTATTATTATTATTATTATTATTATTATAAAGCTAAAACAATTAGTTGAAATTAAAATAAAAATAATTTTTATTTTTTTAAAATTAAAGGTAGTTTTAAAATACTATTAATTTATTGGGACAATTGTTGAATAAAAAGTCTTGCAACAATTTTTCGTTGATAAGAAAAATTTATAAATTTTGAAATTCCTTACTTCCCAAATTCTTAATAAATGAAGGATTTGAATGAAAAAATTTTTAAAATTTATAGATTTTGATATTTTTTTAAAGCATATTTAATAGAAAATTTTTAAAATTTATAGATTTTAATATTTTTTAAAGCATATTTAATAAATTTTTTATTTGAGTTATACTTTTTATTATAAAGAGTTATTCCATAAAAAAATATTCAATAGACTTTCTATCTTTAAATTTAAAAAAAGAGAGTAGATTTAACTTTATACATTTAGAAAGTCAAATTTTTCTTTTTATTTCAATTAAAATTAATATATATATTTTCTTATTAGTGTATTTCTTTAAAATATTTTTATTTTTTTTATAATAAATGTGTTTACTTTTTTTAATAAATATTAATTTATATTGAATAAAGTAAAATAAAATATAAAGATATTATTGGATTTATATATATTTAAAAATGATATAAAATATTTTTTTTTATTAAATATATTCTTTAAAATAAAAAATATTTTAAATAACAATATAATTTAAAAATTTTCCATTCAAATATCTATACATGGATTAAAAATTACTGTTCTTTTGACAGTGCACTGCCAATTGTACCTGTCAGTGAAAACAACATCGGTTCATTAAAAGATGCTTCCTAGTTCCAGCTTGAAACAAATGATGATGCTTACATGGATTAAAAATTACTGTTCTTTTGACAGTGCACTGCCAATTGTACCTCTCAGTGAAAACAACATCGGTTCATTAAAAGATGCTTCCCAGTTCCAGCTTGAAACAAATGATGATGCTCTTAAATTGGCAACTTTATGTTGATCCATTGAGTATTTTGAGTTATAAATAGGGATCATTCAGATTTCACCGTTTCAAAATTGATGTAACTGCTTTACTTAATGCTTATCTCTTTTTTTTTTTTTATATTACTTAATGCTTATCTCTTGAAATGCAATGATGATTTCAGTGGATACAATCTTATCAGTATCATAAGTAAATCTTTTTTATAGATTTGTTTTTTTCTTTTATTATCATAATTCTATACATATGTGTCAACTCGTGTATCATATAGTTTTTTATCCAATAACATGCTTTTTTTTATGGTGGAATGTGAATGACGGTACTGTTCTTGCTAAACTTATCTACTTGCCTTTTGGCTCTTCCATTTCGCCGTTCTCCTCTCACCATTTCCTCTCATTGTTCGTTGTTTTTTATTTTTCTTTTGCAATATTTATTCAAATTTTATATCACCAAATTTTTCTTTACTAGAGAACATATTTAAAGATGCAACAAATCATTTACAATAAAAAATAATTATTTTTTTATATTTACTATAAAAATAAAATTATATCTAATACAGACAAAAAAAAAAAATTGAACGCAAGACTTTACCTCCCTGAGCAAATATTCTTCCCCTGAGCAAATTTTATATCACCAAATTAATAATGTGAACTTTGCATCTCACTGTTACTCACCTAAAAGAGAATGTTCTTTTTGGACTTGAACCAACCTTTAACCTCTTTTTTGCCACTGCTTTCAGTGTTTGCTTTCTTTTTATTTTTATTTTATTTTTTACTCTTGCCTTCTATGTCCTCCTCCTCTTATTGCTTTTTTTTTTCCCCTATATTGTGCTCTCCAAATCACTAATTTTTTTCTCATTTTTTTTAGGTATTTGCTTATTTACTTGGATTTTTTTTCAACTAATCTTCTACATTTGGAAACGTTAGTAGGAATAACAATTTTAGTCCAATTTGCAATGCTCCATTCCAAATAGGACGAATTTTTTCTTCTATTTTATATCTCGCTCCGATCCCAAAATTTTTTGTATCAAAAATGAGACGGGAACGGTATATACATCTCATGCCCGTACATATAAAATTATGTATTGTTTAACTTAATTAATAAATTTAAAAATAATAAAATAAGAATATAACATTTATTTAAAATAAAAAATATTTTTTATTTAAAAAATTATATAATTAACTAATTAATTAAAATAATAAAAATAAAAAATATATAATATAAATCAAGAACTGGATCAGGAATCCTATCCCTGCCAAATGCAGGAATGAATACTAAAAAATTTTCTTTATCAAAGATCGGAGCAAGAGTTTCGGAATCAGAGACGAAAAAATCCGTCCCGAATCCATCTCGTTACCACTCCTAAACGCTAGTATGGTTCCTCTATCTATGTTTTTTTTCTCTGTATCTCCCTATCTAGATCTCTTCATACTGTTTCCTCAGTTTTCTATTCTTTTTCTTTTGCTCTATTTTTTCTTGGAGATATTTGTTTATTTAGATTTTGGATTTCTTCTCATACAATTTCATGCATCCAAATCTGTCGATATGTTTTATCTGTCTATTTTTTTATTGCTGTCTTCTAATTCATATCTATTTTTTCTATTCAGATATATGATTTCTTCTTCTTTTTTTCTTTTTTACAATTTTCTTTGAAGTATTTGCATATATTTAAATTTAGAATAACTGGATTTTCAGATTCATTATTTTATCCACTTACCTAATTTTTTTTCAGGTTTTCACTTTTTTGAGTTCTCAAGTTTGCTTTTCTAGGATGTTTGATTTGAGGATGAAATCCGTTCTTCAAACTGTAATTTTTTTAATTAATTTTTTTCATTTTTTGTTTTGCTTGGTTTTTATTCTTTTTCTAATTTATTTTTTGTTCTTAAATTTTGTTTTTTTTTTTGAATTTTTTTCGATCTATATATTTATTCAATATATGTATAGTTATAGTTAAAATAATATAATAATTATATAATTATATGATTAAACATGTTTTATTTTAATGTTAAATTAATTTTTTAAATAATATTTGATATTAATTTTTTTTTAATATTGATTTTTGTCTTTGGATTGCACAAAAATAATCGTACTTATTTGTACAAGTTTATTAGAGGAAATAGAGATCATAATGGAAGTCCTAACATAGTCTCATATACTACTCAATATAAAATAGTACACAATATTAAAAGAAGCAATAACCTTAATTAGAGATAGCAACCAGCAAGCGTGGATTTTGCGGTATGAATTTCGCAAATACTCATATTTATCTGTATTTATTTAAATTCTAATGGGCAATCTCATTAAGATTTTGGGATGGATTTAGATAGTAATTTGTAATATATATATATATAGTTTATTCTATAGAAATTTAATAAATATAATGATATAATTAATTATTTTTTGTGTTTCTAAAAATTGATAAATTACAAATGTAATGAGACTTTGAGATTGAAATATAATTTTTTATCACAATGAATAATATGTAATTTTATTTTTTTAATATTATTTTTGAACAATTTAATGAATTATTTTAATTTGAATGTGTTGAATTATATTTTATATTTCATTTTATCTATTTTATTTTATTTTATGGTAATTTATAAAATATTGTTTTTATATTTTAAAATTGTTAGTTATTTAATCAGTTTGAATTTTATTTTTATTTAAAATTTTGAATAATAAATTGATAATTAAACAAGTTCGAGTATTAAATTTGTAATATTAATTGAGTTTGGGATATGTACAAATATTAACATTAAATTTTTAAATAGGTTTGAAACGGTTCGGATAGTAATATATATAATTGGATTTGGATAGAGCAATTTTTACACGTACCCTACTGGTTGCCATTTCTAAACTCAATTCAAGCTAAACAACAATTAAGGACAATCCTTTAAAAGCTTTTTGAAACAAAATTCTAGGGTAAATTTATTAATTTACCCCTAAGATTTAGTTAAATATACTAATTAGTCCTCTATTTTTGAAAATATATTATGAAATTTCTCAGGTTTAGCCTCTACTTTTAAATGGAATATTATGTTTAGAATATTATGTTAATCAATTAAAAATACAAAAATACTCTTATTTATTTTTTAATAAAGTTGATATTTTATTAATTTAAAAATACAATATTAAAAAAGAATGATAAATTTAATATTTTAGTATTAAATTGATGACATTAAAATTTTTTTATATTTTTTAGTATTTTTTAATACAAAAAATGAATTGCAAATTTGATATTTTGTTTATATATAATGGAAAAAGTTAACAGAAAGACTATACAGTGTATTAAACCAAATCTGATGAATTTTATAATATATTTTTAAAAATAGAGAGATTAATTAGTATATTTAACCGAATATACTGTGGTTACACTAATTTACTATATTCTACGCATAAGGAAAAAATATAGAGAAAAAGCAGACCTTAGAGGACATATCTAATGGGAGGAGATCCTTAATAGTGACCCTTTTACTCTTCCAGGACTAATACATGCATTGAATGCTATATAAGAAAGTGATTTTCTGGGATTGCTTAATACATATTTCTTTACACATAAAATGCTTCAAAATTGAAAAAAAAAAAAAGCATTTCAAAGGAAATAGGTGAATTTTACCAACGGCTGTATAAATTGTAATAATTTGGAATTTTAAATATTATTTTAGTTATAAAATAAAAATTGAAGTAATTTTATGTTACAAATAATATTTCAGGTATTTAGTTGTTACAATTTACATATTTAAGGTATCATAGGAGTAATTGACAAAAAAAAAAAAATTCTTAAATAGACCGAGTCTACAATCCAATCATACATTGATATTCATTTAATTATTTTATTTTTATCTTTACATCAACCAATAAAAATGAAATAATTAAGTATATATCATTATATGATTGAATTGATCTATAAATAACATGGTAAATCCAATCTACATAAAAATATCTCTTCCAAGAATGACCTTATTTAATATCACTAAATGCTATCCATTTTAGACCAATAGAAATTTTTAAGAATTTGAATATGCCTGCTATCGCCTTGTATATTAAAATATACCAAAACATTACCAAACTTAACTGCAATAATTTTTGCTATCAATTTTTGATAAAAGCTTTCTATATCTTGGAACAAAAGGTGGAAAGAAGGAATTGCAGAATGCACTTGCAGAGAGCTCCAACGGAATTTGGATTCATGGCAACCTACCTCAATGAGTTAACAAAATTATCCTCCAAAGATTTCCATCGAAGATATATTACGATCAAGAGCAGTTGCTACTTGCCAATAACTATTTGTAGTTCCATATTTCAAAAAAAAATAAAAATCTATCTTGAGTTCCAAAGGCATGGGAGATGATATGGTACATAAACATAACTAACAAGAATAAAAGACGCCATCTGATTAAAATTAAAAAAAAAAAACCATTGCAACAATTAGAAGATTAGTAATACACAAGCCACAAATTCCAAATGCAGCCTAAAACGGATGGAGATGTCCACCCAAAACAAATACAAGGTTTGCCTACAAAACATGTAAATAAGGACGTATTCTCTTGTTTCTCATTACAACTCTTTTTCATTAAGCAATAGGCAGTCATAAATCTTCAGCAATTTTACAACTAACGCTGCAAATGATTTCCTTCATCATAAGAAATAAGGAACTCCTGTTCTTGGCCCTCTCATTTGATTGTTCTCCTCCGTTTCAGTGAAAAATTTGACTTCTCTTTCCTATGGAAATTACAAACAATATTCAGAGACTGAATCACAAATGCAATTTATTAAGGAGAAGTTGCTGAAGAATGGTCCTGGTTGAAAAAACTGAGATTCATGACAATGCAAATATCATAAACACATGCAGACGTACACAGAAATTAGGTCTAGATCTATATATATATATATATATATTAAACACCCATGAAATGATGATAGGTGGATGTCCTTGGATGTGATAGCATTACAAAGGCATACATATATGTCTAATTGCTTCCCTAGGTCATCCACCAAAAACAAAAATTGCATGTAAGCATCAAGACTTACCATGTTCTCATTGAAGCTCAAAATAGAAGCTACATTCCCACAACGGTAACAATAATTCGGTGCAGACCAGACCTGGAAAAGTTATGGAACCAAACCATTTTACCAGACTGTTTAAATGTATTTGACAACCACAAAATTGGAGAAGTTTCAGAATCATTACAGTTACTAAGCCTTTATCTTGAAACATGTACTTAAGACCTTCTTGTACAAGTTGGTGTGCTCGACAAACCAGAACAAGATTGTTGATATGATTGAACTGCAGGGAAAAGGGAAATAAATGTCAGATGGTCATAATCATATTATTGTAGCAGAGATCTGAGACATTACCTCAGAAGTAACCCTGGATCCAAATAGCCAACCTGCTCCTCGGGGACTAACTGCCCATGTTTCGATATCTTCAGGATCACTCCACATTAGATCACAGAAAGGCCCTTCGTGTGGAATCTCACAATTGCGTTCGATAACTCTTATCTGCCACCAAAGGGGTAAAATGCAAGATTTCACAGTCATCCATGATGTAAAGAAATAAGAATAGAGAGAAATCGATTATTTCATTGATAGTAAAAAGCCCTATATATACAACTCTATGAATATAAAATAGGAAACAAATATATAAAGAATAGGAAACAAGACAAA
>CATIWF010033576.1:0-15161 GCA_949630135.1 Balakata baccata
AATAATAACATTCCAATTTGATAAGTATATAGTAAGGCATTATGGAATAATTTATATGAGTTAAAGTATGTCATTCTATATATGGAAGATTGTTTGGTATTGTGTGATGTTGAAACATGTATATTGGATGTGGTGATATATATATCTATATATATGTTTATGCATACATAATTATCCATAAATGTATATATTTTTCATGCATACATGAAGATTAAAACTATATGTTGTTATGTACCACTAAGCATTTTATGCTTAGCGTGTGGATGCTTATTTCCCACGCAGATTGAAGATAAGGAAGCAATTGCTGACTAATAGAAGAAGCCCAAGGCGAAAAGTCCGGGACAAACCTGTTGGGGTTGGTGATACAACTATTTCTTTTTGTTATTTTTCTTTGGGTGAGAATGTAAATATTTAAAGTTTAGATGAGTTTTTGTGTAACTCTGGCCAGGTTGAGGCCTTTACTTTATGATCTAAAAAAAAATTATGAATATTAAAATTTACTTTATATTTTAAAAAGTCATCATGGCCATAGTGCAAAAAGGTTTTTTTTAAGAAAATAAAAATGATTGTTTAAATTTCTTTTTAGTACCTTTCTATATAGTTGAGGTATATTCCTTAATTATATGGCAGGGTGCTACATTCTTGAGTAATGATCCCGGTAATAGGCCGTGGATATACTCTCCCTCTATCAGGAGTGGTGAATCCTCTGTTACTTACCCAATTACCTTCGAATACCTCAAGCTGTACCCAATCACCACCCTATGAGTGACCTCTATAAGGCAACAAGGAATGGAGTCAAAGCACATAATTAGTATCCATGATATCCTTGAGTACCTCAAGTCTAAGGATACTTTCCCCATTGATATGATTAGACTATCATTGACATTTGAATAGATAATCCATATGATCGTCTTGTAGCAGGTCATCTAATGTACTTGACTACTCTTAGCAAGCATCCACATGTTAATTTTGAACATCTCATGTTCACAGCTTATGAGATCTACTGCCTGATCCAATCAAGGAGTATAACATGTGCTAGTCTATCTGAATCAACAATATCCCATCTTGTTGATCTTATGACTAGGGGTAATTTAGATACTAACATAATTACACATTATAAGAATCTCATTATCATGATCCCATCATGATTTCCTTCATGCTTTGTTTCATACTGATGAACTTTCATTAATCAGTTTAAGGTCTATATTAATTCATATGCAAATAATTACTAATATAAGGAAGGAATGTCTTTATAAATGTATACACTAAATGCCTAAGGTGATTGCCTTTTTGGCATATCTTTAACATTTAGGAACACCTATAAATAGTATTTTTCCTTCAGAAAAATACTGATAGCCTCCAAAAAATTTCAATTCATAATTTTCTATTTTTCTCTCAAGAACACTGTTTTCTTTGTTAGCACATAGACAGTGTTCAAGGCTTAACCTTTGGGGTTTCTTTCTTCCTTTTTGCATGGATCAATATTAGAGACAATTCAATATTGGATTCTTCTAGTTTCTGTTAACCCAACAAGAAGAAAATTTAGAGAATTGACACAAGAAATTAAAGGTATAATTTCTAACTTTGTTTTTATTGAATTAGTTTTAATGGCACAAGTAGAATTATAAGATTCGGGTTTTGATTTTTTTTATTTATGCTACTATTTTATTTGTAAACATACATGTTCAGAACCCAATATTGGTATCAGAGCCCCCATGTGTCCATTAAAATTAATTTTAATTAAAGATGCAATTGGATTATATGGTTTTGACAGTTTTGGTTCTATTGATTTGAAAAATTGAATTTAATTTGTAAAATTTGTTTTATATATTTTTCTTTCTATATTCTAATCACAAGATGATTGAAATTGATTATTTTGATAAAAAAAATGGTTTGAATGTGATTCAAATAGTTTATTTTGAATTTATTGTAAAATTGCCGAAATTTACATTTTGATGAACTAGTGATGTTGTTTGGATTTATTCATGGGGCTGTTATAATTTTTTTGTAATTTGAATATGAAAAAACATTTAGATATATTAAGAATGCACTTAAGCCTTTAGAAGGGTCTAATAATTAATTAAAAGTTATTTTAATTAATTTTATAAATAAAAACCAAAACGAGCATGTTTTAATGCACCCGGCGGGACTATTTTGTTTGACCTTTTTGTATGTGTATATTTCGGTTGCAGAAACTTAAAATATTTTTTATGTGATATTTATTGTGCTATTTTAATGTTAAATATATGCCAAAATTATTTTGTTCGAATTTAAATTTCCAAATTAGTTCTAGATAATAAATGAGTCATTTTAGGTATCTAATATGTCAGTTTGTTTGTCTTGATAATTTTGGCTTGTGCCAAAATTATTTTAATGGACTTGATCTGACCTAAAAATGCTTAGAAGATATAAGATTCTAGAAATTTTGGAAATTTTTTGGAAATTAATTTTGAAATAATTAAGGTGAACAAATTAATATCTAGTATGAACAATAATATGATATGTATATTAGAATTAAATTGTTTAATTTTTAACACCATAATATCCTAATTTTAAGGTGGATTAATTTTGAATTAATTATGGAAATATGGAATTTAATTAATTTGATTAAATATTAATTTCCATATTAAAATGACATGCAAAATTAAATTAATCGAAACAACATAAGTAGGTAATTTCAATTCAAATGTTGAAACTAATTTTCAAATTTAGAATCCAAAATTGTCACTATCTTATTTTATTTTATTTTATTTTATCCATTAGAGAATGCATGCTAAGGGTGTATGAAAAGACATGATAGATGATTATGGACTTAGGCCCAATGTGATTGAGCATACATGATTTATTTTCGTTTTATGGTAAATAAGGCTTGCATGTCGCTGCCTAATTTTCTTTCTCATGTATTTCTTTTCTTATCTCACTCCCATCAAATATAAATTGAGGTTTTGTCTTTTGAATTATGTATTAGATTATATAGGACTAGGATAGATGGAAATGCAAGGAGTAAGAAGCAAAAGGAGTTGGTGCCATTTACAAGAAGACATAAATAAGAATTTGATTTCTATTTTAAATGTTGTAATTCATGCATCTACCTAGGTTAGACCTAGTCAATCCTTCCATGGCTTAAGAGATTGATGTCAAATTGTCCAAAATCATGCCATATAGTTATAGTAACTTTTGAACATACGTCTATGTATGGATGTATGTTTAACATACCATAAACATGATAAGTCTTTATTAATAAAATCCCTTAATAAATAATAATTAAGACTAACACCTTCCATTAATATGGGGAGAATCAGAGTTCTTCTAGATGTTGAGTTGTTGAGTTGACTCAAGCCCACTCTATAAGAATATGTTCAAACTATTGGAATATGATTTCATAATTAATGGGTTGGTCTTAACCAATTTCATTCATTTTTGAGCTAACTCGAGGTCAATATAATTGGAGGCAGTGTTTGGTCAATGTACATGAGATGTACATGTATTAAGAGTTGATAGCCCAATGAGCACACATCAATTAGTTGATAGCACAATTCGATAGTTGCATTTAAAGATGTAATTTGGTATGGATCAGATACCTACTGATTTGAATTAAGAAGGCTTGTTGAGCTGACTCAAGGTTTTTCTTAAATTGGAATTGGATACCAACCCACTAGGAGAACTTCCAAATAAGTTCTCTCGAGTTCATAGTAAGGGCTATGGGTTTGCAATAAAATAGTGGAAGTCATAATGTGTTTTATTAAAGACCTAATATTATGCATTCATTCTTGTACACACTTCTACAATCTCGATCTTTACATACAGGTTGTTAGAATCATATCATTCAACATGAATCACAGCTTAATCATGAGTCATACATTTTGACTAACCTAAGCTTTCTCGATTGGCATAAAACTAAGAATGGTTCTCAAATCCAAAAGGTTGCCAAAGTCTCGGAATAGCTATTTTCCTTCCCTTACTGCTTGAGATGCAAGTGTTATATACAATTTCATACAAAAAGGTATTTAGATGACAATGGATTGGTCCTAAGTTGTTTAAACTTCAAAAACAACATGGAAATGGATGCAAAACTATTATGTAGCATCTTAGAGAGATGGCCAATGAGCAAGCTCACACTGAGTGATATGAGATATCTAAATTGCTTTACTACTCCAATATGATAGAAGGAAGATCTAAAATGTAACATGCATTGTAAATAAATGGAAAAGATAGAGAGACATCTTAAAAGGTACTTTAATTATGGCAAGAGTTGCAAAATGGAAATGGAATAAAAAAGCTTATTTGGAGTTTTAAAGATGTAGAGGAATAAGGCATATAGATGGACCTTCTACTTCAAGTAACTTTGTTAAAGAGGATAATATTGTTTCTTGTAATAACACGAGTATTAGGTACTGGATGTAACTCTCACATATATAAAATATGCAAGACCAAAGAAACAATAGAAAGTTTAAGAAAGGGGAGTTGAAACTGTACATATTGGCTATAAAGCAATAGTTGCTACAATAAAGGCTTAAGTTTCAACACTCTCACGTATATAAGATTTTGTTTTAGTTTATGAATAAATAATATAATTGTGTTTAATAGTTGAACAAAATCTTTTCATTTGACTATTAAGAACAATTGTTGTCATTTATGGTAAAATGATATTCCTTATGAAACTAAAACATTATGCAATAGAGTTTATGATCTTAGAATGTTTGATTCTATCCTCCATATCAACTTTAAACGGTTGATGACCTAAAACCATAAATTATGACATTGTCAACTCAGGCATATAAAAGAGAATCACATGATGAGTTATGGTAACTTGGAGTCACATGGTTATGAATCATATGATACATATGAATCATATTTATTAAACAAGTTTACAAAATCACCTTTTAGTGAAAAGGATGAATATGCAAAAGGATTGATGGACCTTGTACATGTAGATGTATATGGACCAATGTTCATATAGGCTATAAATGGTTTTGTTTACTTCATTACTGTAATTATGATCACTCATAATTTGGCTATTTGTGTATGATAAGATACAAAATTTGAAACCTTTGAAATGTTCAAAGAAATCAAAATGAAGCAGAAGAACAATTTGGTAAAAGTATTAAGACACTTAGGTTAAATCAAAGTGAAATGATACTTAAGCTAAATGTTTCAATGTTATATAAGAAATAATGAGATTTTATCTCAATAAACTATATCTTATATGCCATAGCATAATGATGTAGCTAAAATGAGTAGTCGAACCTTATTAAACATGGTGAGGTACATAATAAGCTTTTAGAATTCCTTAAAGTTCCTTTTATGGTCATGCACATTGGATTATGTTTATGTGATAAACATAATACCTTACTAGTCAGTTGATGTTGTTCCATATAAGATATGAAATAACATAAAACCTATTCTTTCATAAATAAAAGTTTAGGTTTGTCCTGCTTAAAAGAAGCAGATAGTGTTAGAATTAGCTAAAAGCTAAATCTAACCTAATGTCTATAAGTGGGATGATTAATGAGTGTCATTTAGATATTAGTTTTACCACTATCTGGAACAAAATGGTGTTTGTTTCAAAGTATGCTATCTTTCAAGATAAAGAGTTTCTTCTATAAAAAGATAGTGGGAGCAAGATTGAACTTAATGAAGTTCAAATATGCTTAAGCAGACACGAATCAACTGACAAAGCCCAAATATGTTATTCATATAGATGAAGTAACAATATGACCTTATGAAACATAAGAGCCTCATAAGTAAAGTAGGATAGGAGTTGTTCCCAAGAGATATAGATATCTTATATGTGAACAAAAAGGTTATATTGCTCATAGAGGATGATGAGCCTACTACTTATGAAGAAGTTCTAAAAAGTTCAGAATATGACTAATGGCGAAAGCCATGAGTCCAAGATAGATTCCGTGTTTGAAAACTAAGTATCGACTTTGGTTGACCCACCTAAAGGGATAAAGCCCATTAACTAAAAGTGGGTTTTCAAGAGAAAGACTGATATGGAAGGTAAATAGTTGCCTATAAAGCTAGGGTTGACAGTTAAAAGACGTCATTAAAGACAAGGGTTACTTTGACAAGACCTTTTACTCTCACATGTTATGCTTACATCCATCATATGGAAATATGAAGGTTATGAAGACAAGTTTCATTACAGAAATATGACCTAGGATGTGTACATGACACAACCTAAGAGATTCATATCCAATGATGACGAAATAGGATGCAAATTGCAGAATACATTGATGGATTGATGCAAACATCCGAGAGCTGAAACATCCAAATTGATGAGGTAATCAAAGAGTTTGTTTTCTCATAATATGTGGATGAATCTTGTGTTTTCAAGAAGGTTAGTCGGAGTTCCATCGTATTCCTAGTGAAGTATGTGGAAGACATACTATTTGTAGGAAACAATGTCTCATTCTAAGTCAATTTGTTACTCTAAAGTATTCCTCTAAGAAAGATCTTAAAAGTAACCTATAGAAGGGGATTAAGATCTATAGAGATAGATCTAAAAGGTTATTTTATCCTTTTAGTCTACATAGCTAAGATGCTAAAGATGTTTAACATGGAACAGTCCATTAAAGAATTTATTCCTACGATTGATATAATTACCCTCCCTAAATCCTTTTGTCCAAAGACATAAGATAAATGGATTGGCATAAGTGACACTCTATAAGCTTTAGCTATTGGATGCATTTTGTGTTATGTTATGTTATGTTATGTACTATGCCTAATGGACATCATGCTCTCAGTGTCATGAGTGGATATCAATATGATCCCATAAGGGGTTTATGGGTGACTATCAAGTATATCCATAAATACTTGAGAGAGATTTAAGTTGCATTCTTGATTTAAGGAGATAGTAAGCTTAAGGTAAGCAGGATTATGGAGGTCAGCATCTAATTTGACAAGGATAAATCAAAATCCTAGTCATGCTATGTATTCACATTAAATGGTTGTGCAGTCAATTAGAGGAATTCCAAATAGTCGATGATTACGGATTCCACAACTAAAAATACATTGCAGCTTCCAAGGCAAATAAGGAAGTGGTTTCGATAAGTAAAATTCATCACAGGTTAGAAATTATTCCTAGCATTGTTAATTCAATATGATTGGAATAACAATGGCGCCATTAGATGACCAAAAGGAATCGTGGTCTCATCAAAGATCCAAAATGTACTAAACGTTAACAATTGATTAAGGAAATCAGTGGTAGAAATGATGTAATGATAGAAAGAGTTCCTGTTGATCACAAAATATTTGATTGAGTCACTAGACCAAACCCCAAAAGGAATATAATTGTCACATCCTTGCCTATAATATAATGTACAATGGCGATTGGCTTTAGTGCAAGTGGAAGATTGTTAAGGATATACCTAAAAAGCAATCGTCTCAGGAACTTAGTGTACACATTTATAATAGCATTCTTTCATTATATTAGTAATCATTTATATATGAATTGATATAGTCTTAAACTGATTAATTAAAGTCTATTATATGAAACATAACATGAAGGAAATCATGATGAGGTCATGATAATGAGATTCCTATCATGTGTAATTATGTTAGTATCTAAATTATCTCTAGTCATAGGATTAACAAGATGAGACAGTGGTGATCTAAATAGACTAGCACATGTTATGCTCTTTGATTGAATCAAGTAGTAGATCTCATAAACTGTGAAGCATGAGATGTTCAAAGTTAACATGTGAATGCTTACTAAGAGTAGTCAAGTACATTGGATGACTTACTATGAGACAATCATATGGATTATCTATTCAAATGTCAATGATAGTCTCATCATAGCAATTGTACTAAGTATCTTTAGACTTGAGGTACTCAAGGATATCTTAGATACTGATTATGTGCTTTGATTCTATCCTTGTTGCCTCACAGGTTGCTCATAGGGTGGTGACTGGGTACAACTTGAGGTATTTAAAGGTAATTGCGTAGCCAATAGAGAATTCACTACTCCTTATAGAAATAGTGTATACCCACGGCCTCTTGTCGGGATCTTTACTCGGAAATCTCTTGCCATAATGGAAATGTTATGAAGATGGTCTTCAGTGACATGTTTAATAGAGTAATGAGTCTCAATAACAAAATCTAACATCACTTGGACTAGGTGTGACGTAGTCAATCTAATGGGAGCTGACACAGTCTATACTTTGAACCGAGTGGGGTATAGAATGGTGAAATGACGAATTACACGGATATTGTCTATGGAAAGGTTCGTAGTCAAACCACTAACTTTTCGGTCAATTAGGAGCAATGATATGTTGCTAGCTCATGACTTACTCGATATCAAATGTTAATTCATGTGGCCAACATAACTAGGGAACCTAATGAATCACACATTTTGAAGGTGTGGAGGAATAAAATGGTTTTGGATGAGATCCAAAAATATGAAAGAATTATTTGGAGTTAGACTGTGATGGAATCACAAAAAAATTCTAGAGAAAAAGTTGCTCAGAGGGGTCACGGCCCATGCAAGCCCGTGAGGGCTACTAGTGGGGCTAAAATTAGTAAAAATGTCAAATTGGCTCATAACTGTATTTTGTATTTTTTTTTGTCTTTAAGCAACCCTAAGGTATTTAAAAAATACCTACATAAAGCTTTTTTCACCAGAAATTTCTCTCAAAGAATATTATTTTTACTAGCACAAAAATAATTATTCATGGTCATTCCTTATGAGGTTTCCTCCTTCTTGCTTTGTGTGGATTACCATAAGCTTGGTATATTGTGGTTTGCAACAATCCAACAAGATGAGGAAGTAGAAAAATTCAAGAATGCCAAAGGTAAAATTCTCTAACATTTTATTTTGGTTAATGAATTTTGATGACACAAGTTGAGTCCTTGGTTCGGATTTTTATTTTTTCTGCTGTTATTTTATGTATGAGATACAACCTCAAAACCCAACATGCATCAGTTTTAGTATTATTTTAGCAAGGGATTTGCTTTTATTAGTCTCATCATATTCGTGACATTTAACATACATACATTCATCCAAGACATACATTAAAAGTTACATTAACTACATTGAGTGATTATAGACATTCTAACATCAATCTCTCAAGCCATGAAAGGATTGATTAGGTCTCACTTAGGTAGATGCATGACTTACAACCCAAAACATAAATTATATTCCTATTTCTAAATCTTCTTGTAAATGGCGTCTTCTTATTTCTTGCTAATCCTATGTAATCTAATTACATAATTTCAAAACTAGAAAACCTAAATTTATTTTGAGAGAGTTAGATGAAAAGAGAAATATAAAAGAAAGTAAAAGAGAGGCAGAGATATGCATGCCCTATTTACCAAATTAAAAAAATCAAAATACATGCATTAACAATCACATTGGTCAAGTCTATAATTATCCATCCCCTTAGTATGTATTCTCCAATGCAAAAGCAGGTAATCTAGAAAATTAATAATATCAGATTCTTATTTGACCATATCATATTTTCATTATTTAATCTCACTAAATAATTATATGAATCATTAGAAATACTTTCTAATATGGAAATTATATTAATTAAGCAATTAATTGATCAAATCAAATATTACCTAATTTGCCTAATATTTTTCCATTTTGGATTTAATACCATAATCTCATTATTTATTTAAAATCAATATTCTAGAAATTTAATACCAAATTAAATCACCTTACCATTTTGATACTAAATAATTAAACAATTTAATTATTCTTTATATGTCATAATCTTGTCATACTAGAATAAATTAATTCAATACCTAACTGAATCAAATTTGAAATTCCCAATAATTCTAGAAAACTCTATTATCTATTTAGACATTCATAGACCAACTCAAGCCAACCCAAATTATCATAATTTGGTTCAGCGAGCTAGTCACAAAACACTCAAACTAAATCTTTTAATTTCTAGAATTAAAATGGAATTCAAATGACCAAATCAAAATACTAACATTTTTAAAACATCAAAATAAATTCTCAAAATTCATATTTTAAGAATTAAAGGTGTTGAAATTAAGAAATTACAAAAAAAATTTAAAAACTGGAATTGAACAGTATCCCAATCGGGAACCCTTTCTTGCTCGGGACTTCTGCGTTTTCCAGAAAATTAAAACACTTTTAATTTTTGCAATGGCTGCTGTTAAATATCAAAATGGTGTTATCAATATATTTTCAATCCGAGATAAATATCATATGAATATAAAAAATAAGCAAACCATGGAATTAACACAATTAATCAATTTCAAACCATTTAAAATCAATTTAGGCAATTAAAATGTAATTCCAATGATTTAATCATATAAATTAGATTCGTATCAAACCATTCATACTTATTATTCCTCCATATGAACAAATTAATGGTGATGAACACAAAATACAGGCAGTTCTAAACTCATTAAAACTAAGAACACCCTAATTATCAATTATTCATGCAATCTCATTGTTCTTCAATTAAAATCAATCATAACAATCATAGGGTGGCTTTGATACCACTGTTGGGTTCATAATCCCACATATCAGATATGTAACACATTAAAAATTAAAATTTTACAAACCCAAGAGTAGAAATCGCCCTATGTGGCTATGATTGATTAACTGAAAAGGGATTTAAAGAAGATTAACTTTAGATCAGAGCTTTCCATCCTTCAGTTCACCTCACTGGGTTGTTGCAAACCACAGTAATCCTCACTTGGTTACCTCTAACAGATGTCCATGCGAAGAAGAAAACTCAAAAGTTATGGGTTGACTATTAACCCTTATGCTAGCATGAGATAATAACCTATGAGAGAAAGGTAAAACGAAAAACTCTTTGTTCTCTTAGTGGCAACTCAACTTTTAGGTCAGAAAAAGGACTATTTATAGTCCTTGAATGGTTAGGGTTCGAAATCCACATTCAAAGAATCCTAATCAGATTATGTTTCTATATCAGATGCTTGGCCTGATTGGGAAACACCTTTTCCGGTAGGATATGCCTAAAATCAGGTGGTTCCCAATCGTGACATACCATGTCTCAATGGGGACATAGTGCAATTTTAGTCTAGTAGCTTTTTTTGAATGCGAGCTGGACTTTTTCACCCGTGACAAGAATGGTGAGTGTCCCGCTCAGGAAAATACCATTCCCACTTGGGACACCGTCTAGACCAGGTTTTTCTTTCTCAGTGTTGGATCTAATCCAAAAGCCCATTTTAGTTCCTTTGTGAACCTTTAATGCGTGTGATCTATTAGGTTTCCGATTATATTAGTCACTCATATCAACACTTGATCTCGAGCAAGTCATGAGCAGTATCTAGCGATATACCATGACCACCAATTGACTAGAGAGTCAATGGTATGACTACAAACCTTTCCATGGACAATTTTCATGCAATTCATCCTTTCACCCTTACTATACCCTACTCAGTTTAGAGTATGGTCTAAATGTCAGCTTCTACTAGACTAACTACATCACATCTAGTACAAGTGATGTTAGTACTTGTTATTGAGACTCATTACTCTTAAAGATATGTCTTCAAAGACCTTCTTCAAGACATTCCTACTTTAGTCAAAGTTTCCTGAGTAATCATCTCGATAAGTGGTTGTATGTATACTCTCATTCTAACAGGAGCAGTGAATCCTATGACATCCCACCTATATAATAGAAATAATCCTACCATATAAGTGGAATACCATATGATGAACTAAATTAACCTATCTGAATTGAAATCTTTTTAATTATTAATTTCATTTACCTGAATATATTTATATACCGAATTAGGCATGTCTCTTTTTAGTTTTTTTAATTATATGTCATCATTTCACATCCATACATATCACTTGTTATAATTATCATTCACATATTAAATATTTACAATATACCAAACATATCTTAATACATAAACAAAACATCTTATCTACCTAAATGCATGATTAAAATCAAAAGCAAAAGTATAAAATAACCAACCCTCTAGTTAGGTATTCAATATCTCCTCTGATATGGACCTGAACTCCTTTATCAACTATACTATCTACTACCTACAAGCTCCAATTCCTGTGTGCAAGAAATCCCATGCTATCTCTAGCTTAGTTGTACATAAATGTATTAAAGTTTTTCCATACAAACACACAAATGCATAACAGATAAATTATGACATTTAAATTTTATACATGTAAAACATAAAATTTAATAAACATACACTTGTGAAATTATCATGCACCTATAATAGTATACATATTTCCCATTTATTAATTCTATTTTTTCAAATTAAGAGCATACAACTCATTACATAAAATTTTATGTAATTAATTCCAATTGAATCATTTTAAAACTAAAATAAATAAGCAACCAATATGTGAAATTCTCATGCAACAATGATAATGCATATATTCCCTCTATTAATTTATTTTACTACACTATATGCACACATTTTATATCATGACAAATTTCATAAAATCTTATTACACTTAAATTATTAAATTTAATTCTATATTTCTTTTATTATTTATTAACCATTAGTTCAAATAGCTCAAGTCTCGTCTCATATAAGCATTCAAATTTTTTTAACATATAGTCACAAGAATGCATGGCAAATAATTCATGATATAATTCACAATAATCCAAACATATATTATAAAAGAATAAACACATCAATATGCAATGTCATTAACTTCAATAATAATATATAATCCAATTATTAATTTAACTTACTATATTAAATACTTACATCTCATATAATTTCATGTCAAACACATAAATAAATTTACATTACAATATACATTTTTCTCTTAATTTGATTCTTATGTCCTTTAATTAATTTCCATGTTCCTTCTTATATTGATTAGCCCAAATCTCATTCCCGGACTATTCGAATACGTGGTGCGAAGTAGGAGCGCTCATAACCGAACTTAAGCTACCCTACACACTATTTTCTCAAGTCAAGTGCACACATACCTGAGCTTAAGTTAACTTGACTTGATATTAAATAATTGTTAGCATCTTAAGATCAAGGGCATTCATACCTGGGCTTAAGCAGCCTTGTCCTTTCAAATCATATCCATGTCGGTACTAAAATCTCCTATATGGTGCACCATCTATTCTAAGCTAGTCATCAGGTAGAGAAATGGGCAATTAAGGCCATTACTTATTTATTTTCATTATATATTAATTTGCTATAATCGACGTTCACTTTACATTTATATTGATAATACGATTATAAAATTCAAAATCATGAAATCACATGATATTTCATCATATATAACCACTTAAATGATGTTGGCATAGTTTAATTAATTTCCCATACAATCAAAGCCAACAAGTCTTTAATACATGACTATAATTAATAATATTTTATGTTTCCAAGTATGTCATACAACTCTTCCTTTTATACCAAATACATATGTCACACATATGTTCCAACTTCATTTTTATTATTATAATTATTCAATAACCAACCATTAATAATTATCACATATTTAATCAATCATGTGCTAATCCATGTTGAAAATATACTATAACATAGATTCCATCCAATTCTTAACATGTTTTATATATTTTAACAATCACACATTATTCTATAATCATAAATATGTCGTAATATGTAATTCCATCATTTTAACACATGTATTATGCCATCAATACACACAAACTAGAATACATATATGTATAAATCTCAATAGAGGTTTCCCAAAATTCAAAACTTAGATCCTGTCTACTCCTATTGTTCTCACACTTGTTAAGAGCCTAATTTAAAAAAAATATAATTGATTAGTATATTGTTAAATACTTATTCTTAATATGGTTTTAAAAAATAACTAAAGTTTCTCCTAAGTGACAATATAACCTTTTAGGACTGTTGACATTATAACTTTTTCTATATTTATCCAATTTGTGTAATTCTTATTTCTAATTAAATTTATCAAATAATACCATGACATATTAAAATTGCAGAAATTTTGGAGCGTTACACAATATTTGGTACAATTTCATTGTTATGCTTTCTGCCCTTAGGCAGTTTTAAGATATTATATTTAAATATTCATATCGTTTAATGTGTAGGTTATATTGTTATGAAACTTTGTAGACATATAGAGAGGACAATTTGAAACATTTTTTATGCTTACAACTTTTACCTATTCGGTCTCTAAGGTCCTTAATTAATAGGGGCAATATAACTAATCCAGCATAGAGTAACAATAGACTAACGTTACTTTTTATGATCATAACTCATCAAATATGCCACATATTGAGGTAAACTTCATATAGGATTTAGCTAAGATACATAACTAAAACTTTCATGTTTTAAATCTTCTTTAATTCTGTAACATCCTCGACTTTCCCACATGCATTATGACACGCATTACATTTGGACATATTCATTTTATATATATGTCATTCATATGAAACACATGCATACGTAGGGATTTTGGCGTGAACGTATTCACGAGATAGAATTGACACAGGTCGGTTTATCGCAATAGGACCAAGTCGTACGTGTCTAGCTATAATTTAAATAAGGACGCAAGATATTGAAATGAAATTAAATAAATGATTACTTTTGAAATAAAGAAAATTTAGCATAGTTAAATTAAAGTAGACAAATTGACTAGATAGTATTATGGCACTAAGTACCTGTAATTATATAGAGAAAATAATAATAATAATAATTAATTAATTAATTTAATTAATTATTATTATTTATTTAAATTATTTAAATATAATATCAGAAAAAAAAGAAAAAAGTAAAAAAAAAGAAGAAGAGAAAAACAGAATTTTGAGTCGGCAAAAGGGGATATAAAGGCAGATTTTGGCCCTTCTTCTTTATCTAGCCGCCATTTCTTTCTCCTTCTTCATTTTCATCTGGTTCCAAGCCCCCAAACTCCATCATCTAGCCATACTTAAGGTAATTATCCTCTCTTGTATATTAATTTTGAGTTAAGACATAAGTTAAGCTAGGTTTATGTAGGCACAAGTAACATAGTGTAATTCTGGGTTCTGTTTCAAGGGCAGTAGGTTGGCCTCCGTTTTCTTCAAGTTGTAGACCGAATCTAAAGAAAAACAAAGCTTTATGTCTTAGGTTCATGGATATATAAATAGTTTTGTATGATTTGGTGTCTGTAAAAAGATATAGGCATCGGACTAGAACTGGTTCCATTGAAGAACCTAGCTGAATCACTTTCTGTTTTGATTGTGTTTCTA
>CATIWF010033589.1:0-22515 GCA_949630135.1 Balakata baccata
ATTGGATAAAGTAGTTGATCTCATAATCTATAAGCATGAGTTGTTTAGAGTTAACATGTGGATACTTACTAAGAGTAGCCAAGTACATTGGATGACCTTCTATGAGACAATCATATGGATATTCTATTCAAATGTCAATGATAGTCTCATCAAAGCAATGGTGCAAGTATCCTTAGACTTGAGGTACTCAAGAATATCTTGGATACTGATTCTATATTTTGACTCTATTCCTTGTTTCCTCGTAGAGGTTGTCATAGGGTGGTGATTGGGTACAACTTGAGGTATTCGAAAGTAATTGGTTAGCCAACAAAGGATTCACCACTCCGAATATAGGGATTGTATATCCATGGCCACTTATCAAGACATTACTTAGGAATCTCCGACCATAGTTGAAATGTCAGGAAGATGGTCTTCAGTGACATGTCTAATAGAGTAATGAGTCTCAAGGACAAGATCCAATATCACTTGGCCTAGGTGTGACGTAGTAAGTCTAGCGGGAGTTGACACATTATCCATACTCTGAACCGAGTTAGGTATAGAATGGTGAGAGGATAAATTGCATAGAAATTGTCTATGGAAAGGTTCATAGTCAAACCACTGACTTTCCGGTCAATTGGGGGTCATGATGTGTTGCTAAATACCGCTCATGACTTGCTTAAATTATTTGATAATTTTAGTGGCCAACATAATCAGGAATCTAATAGGTCACACGCTTTGGAGATGTGAAGATTGAGTAAAATGGCTTTGGATGGGGTTCAAAATATGAGAGAATTATTTTGAGTCGGTTCGAGACAAAGTCACAAAAAAAAATTGCTCACGAGGTCAATGGGCCCAGCTGCAAGCCCATGCGAGCGCACAGCAACTCACAATGACCATTTATTGGCCGTTTAAATGGCCTAAATAGCCATTAAGCCAACATAACTCCCATTTCTCCTCTCTTAATTTTTGTTCTATGAAACTGATATTTTGTTGGATCTAAAAGACCCCAAAAGACAGAAAATAGACATGAAAAAAATTTTAGGAGAAGAAAAATTTTGGAAAAATTAAAGAGTTAATTTTTCTCTCAAAGGAACACACATCATTGCTAGCACTTTGAGGTGTGATCAAGCCATCTTCCTAGTGGTTTCATTCTTTATTCTTCGCGTGGATATTGCTAGAGACAATCCTAGATTAGATTGTTGTGATTTGCTACAACCCAACAAGGTGAGAAGTTGAAGAAAAGTCAAGAAATTGTAAGGTATAATTTCTGAATTTTCCTTGATTAAATTTGTTTTAATTGTCACATGTAAAATCCTTTTATTTGGGTTTTGAAAAATTTTATTTTCCGCTGCGTAATATGTATTTGATACATGTTCAAAACCCATCAAATTAGGGTTTGGAATGATGGACATCACAAGGAGGGAGAAAATGAAGAAAATGAGGTGATTAGTGGATAAATAATGCATTCCTACAATTTTGACTTTTAGACTAAGGTTAAAATGTGTGGGTTCCACTAATTAGCTTATTTTTTTTTCCTATTGGTTGATTAGCTTAATTAATCTTCATTAATTCTTAATTATGGCAAATTTCTCATATTCCACAAACTTCTCTACTTCTTACAAATTTTTTCCAATTAATTCCAATAATACTGATTTTGTCCATAGGGTGATTTTAAATTTTTTCCTGATTCTTGCACTAATCTTTTAATTCCCATATAATAATTGTTAGAGAGGTACCTTAAAGGCAATCACCTTTAAACACTTATTGTACAAACTCAATTTGAATGAATAAAAAGGCATTTTTCACTTAATTGATGTTCATTTATATTATGAATTGATTGGGTCTTAAATCAATTAATGAAGTCCATGATATAAACATAACATAAAAGAAATCATGATGAGATCGTGATAATGAAATTCTTATAATGTGTAATTCTATTAATATTTAAATTATCCCTAGTCATATGATTAATGAGACGTGACATTATTAATCTGGATAGACTAGCACATGTTATAATCCTTGATTGGATCAAGTAGTAGATCTCATAAGCTGTGAACATGAGATTTCAGAGTTAACATATGGATGTTTGCTAAGAGTAGTTGTAACACCCTTAGACCTATGGATATTACCTATACTTGTATCATATTATTGTATATTGCATAGAATAAGACAATATCCTATTTATAATGAGGGATAATTTTTTTTTTCATATAACAAAATCACTTTGTAGCATTTAGCAATTCAGTAAAGCATAACAGCTTGACTATATACATAATATATATATCACATCACTGTGTATTCACTATATTATACGTATATAGACATACAATCCAAAACATAAAAGACATATCCCTATACATATGTGAAATGCAAGGAGAGAAATTGGTGAGGCTCGACCGGTGACTTGTGATCCATATCTTCTATATAGTATGCGCCTCCAAAATGAGCTAATTACTCGACTATTTCTAAAAAATATATATCCATGTCATTTTATTTATTATTATCATACAAATATAAGAGGTAATAAATCATGTAAACATTCATTTACTTATGCTTATGCTTATGTTATTTTTTTTTTGTAGTGACTAGGCTAAACAGATACTGTCCTGAGTTTCCATGTAATTTGTTAACTAGCTTGATCATTTGTAACATTTGCACATTTGTTAGGCCATAGGCCTTTTTTCTTTTTGCTTTTAAACATTTTTTTGGGCCATAGGCCTTTTCTTTTGCTTCACAATACCATTTAGCTAGTCACAACACCTTTTAAGTCCATATGCATATGAATTTGCAACAATCATTGCTTAACCATTTCTTTTGTATCACATTTGCATATTGAATCGTCAATCATTTTCATGTAAGAAAACACAACTATGTAACCATGAATTTAAGTCATCCATTATTTTTTCATATCATAGTCATACCATAGTAATCATGTAATTTATATAATAGCAAGTCAAGTCACATTGCACGTACCACATAACAATCACACGTACTAGAAAAATCGTTTGATAATTAAACTCATATTTTCTTTTGATGTTGAACCTCTAACTTATTGTCTTTCACTTCTTTGGGCTCTCCAATATATTATGGGCCTAATTGAATGTATACTTGGTCAATTGGTAACTAAATAAACTTAGTGAAACTTAAACAAATTGAAATATGCATAATATGGACCACTAATTAGGGTTTGATATTATGGTTGTGTGACCTTCATGTGTTTAGAAGCTTATAACTTTTTTTATACTAGTCCAATTTGTATGATTCTTATTTATAATTAAAGCTAACATATAGGGTTAAAACATATCTAAATTTCATAATAATTAGACCATTTTGAAATATTTTATGCAATTTATATGAACATTATGTTTTCTGCCCTAGTTTTGCCCTTAGGCAGTTTTAGGACACCGAATTTGCTTCTTCATATCTTATAACATGTTAATTATATTTTTATGAAACTTTGTATGAAGATAGATATGTTAAAATTTAACATTTTTCATGTTGAAAAATTTCCTCCATTCTACATCTAAGGTCCTTATATGGTAGGGTACTTGTGACTGGTCGAGAACAGGATTTGCATCCATGCCAGTCTGATTTTTAAAGGACATAACTCACCAAATACATAATATATTGAGGTGATATTTATGTCAAGATTTAGCTACGACATGTACCTATAACTTTCATGTTTTGACCATTTATAAATTATGTCTATAAGGCACTCAAAATAGGGAAAATAACTGACTGGACCTGCACAAGATACTAAGTAGGTAGCTCAAATATGAAACAGACATGACTCTCTTAACCATAACTCAACATCCACCCATAATATGACCCTAAAATTTTGTATACAGATAGCTAACACAATGAACTACAACTCTTTTTTTTGAGTTTCCTTAAATACATAATTTATCATGTAGAAAAATAATCAAAATAGCAAATGATTCAGTTAGGTTCCACAATCAAACCTGTTCTAGTTTGATGCCAATATCTTTTCATAGACTTAAACTCTTGAAAACCTATTTCTATACCATAAGCCTAAGGTATAAGTCTACAAGTTTCATGTTTTGAGCCTCTCCAGATTCAACATAAAGAAAATGAGACCCCAATTTTCTCGCATAGAAGTAGAATTCGAGAACTTAGAATAGGATCACTTAGTTGTTTAATACCCTTAACCATAATTAAACCTAATAACTCAAGAAATAGTTAACTTACAAATATTTAGGAGTAAGGTTAGCTACTGCAAAGTGTGAAGAAGAAAGAAAGAAATGGAGAGGAGCTTTTTTGTGCAAGAAGAAAACAAGGTAGCCTTTGATATAAGCAAATCGCCTTCAACTTTTGTCCCACCTGATTTTTTTTTTCCAAATTTTCTGTCATTTAACTAAGTAATTAATTAATTAATATTATTATTATTTTCTCTATATATTTACATGTACCTGGTGCCAAAAATACTGTCTAGTAAAATTGTCCAATCTAAGTAATTTAACTATGTCAAATTTTATTTATTTCAATTTAATTATTTTATTCCAATTATTTATAATATTTTATAAATCTTTATGTAAATTATAACTAGACACGTCAACTTAGTTCCATCGAAATAGACCGACATATGACAAGTCTATCTCGTGAGCACGTTTTAGCTAAATTCCCTATGTATGCATGTGTTTCATATGAATGACATATATAGAATGAACATGTCAAAATGAAATGCATGTGGAAAAGTCGAGAGTGTTACGATTCTCCCTTCCTTTCTAAAAATTTTGTCCTCGAAATTTGATACTTGGAAACAAGTGTGGATACTGTCTTTTCATATTTTCTTATATTTCCCATATTGCCTCTTCTTGTGAATGGTTTCTCCATAACACTTTGACTAGAGGTATTTCCCTATTTCTCAGCTGTTTTGTCTTGTATCCCATGATCTTTACAGGTTCTTCTATATAGCTCATATCATCTGCAATCTCAATGGCTTGATCCTTAAGTACATGTGTCAGGTCTGATCTGTATCTTCTTAGCATACGAACATAAAATACATTATGAATCTGAGCCATCTCTGGTGGTAAAGCCAACCTATATGCCAATGGACCAATCTTTTCAAGAATTTCATATTGCCCTATGTACTTTAGACTCAATTTACCCTTCCTACCAAAACGGATAAGTAATATCCTCGACCGTCCATACATGCATTGTTACATGCATTCCATTTTGACATGTTCATTTTATAAATGTCATTCACACAAAACACATACATATAAAGGGATTTTAGCTAGAACGTGCTCACGAGATAAACTTGCCACGAGTTGGTTTATCGCAATAGGAGCAAGTCATACGCGTCTAGTTATAATTTAAATAAGGACACAAAATATTAAAAATGAAATTAAATAAAATGATTAAAATTGAAATAAATGAAATTTGGTATAATTAAATTATTTTGATTGGACAATTTGACTAGATAGTATTTTTGACACTAGGTACATGTAAATATGTTGAGAAAATAATAATAATAATAATAATAATAATAATAATAATAATAAATTAATTAATTAGTTAATTAGTTAGTTAAATGAAAGAAAAAGTTAAAAAAAAAGGAAATCAAAAAAGTTAGAAAGAGGAACAAAGTTGAGTCGGTTAACTTGGAGGAAAAAGCTATCTTTGGCCTCTTATCCACCATTAGTTCTTCTTTTCCTCTCCATTTTTCTTTCCAATTTCTTCTCAAAGCTCAACCATAACTAGTCACAGGAGAGTTATTTATTACTTTCTTTATTAATAATCATAACTTGTATGTTGTTGGATCATGGTTTAGGTAGGCTTCTAGAATTCTATTTTGGCAACAGTCAATTACTGCTCCGTTTCCTTCATGATAGAGATAGATTTTGGAGAAAAACAAAATCAAACTTGTAGTTTCATATATTAGGTTTATAGATATGTAAATAGTTTTGCATGATTTGGTATCTATACAAATATATTGGCATATGATTTGACTGGTTCGATTGTGGAACCTAGTTGAATCACCTACTATTTTGATTAATTTTCTATCTAATATAGTCAATATTTGAGAAAACTCAAAACATGGAAGTTGTAAATATCTAGGTTATCTAGTTGTATACTAAATTTCAGGACTAGATTATGGGCGGATGTTGAGTTATGGGTAAGAGAATCATGTCTATTCTATATTTAAGCTGCCTGCTTAGTGTCCTGTGCAAGTTTAGTCAATTGTTTGCCAATTTTGAGCTCCTTATAGACATTATCTGTAAATGGTCAAAACATCACAATTATAGGTATATGTCTTAGCTAAATTTTGGCATAAAGTTCACTTCAATATGTTATGTATGGTGTGATTTATGGCCTTTAAAATTTAGGCTGGTCCGGATGCTAATCCTGTTTCTGACCAGTCACAATTACCCCACTATATGAGGACATTAGATACAGAATGGTGAAAGTTGTCAACAAGAAAAATGTTCCATTTTAACATATTTATGTTCATTAAGTTTCATAAGAATATAACTTACACGTTGTAAGATATGAAAAAGCAAAATTGATGTCCCAAAACTGCCTAACGGTAGGAACATGGCAGAAAATAGAACATGCATATAAATTGTATCCAATATTCCACAATGGTTCAATTTGTCTGAAATTTAGATATATTGTATCCCTATGTTAGCTTTAATTAGAAATAAGAATCATATAAATTAGACTAGTATAGAAAAAGTTATTAGCTATTGAACACATGAAGGTCACACTGCCATAATACCAAACCCTAGTTAGTAGTCCATATTATGCATATTTCAATTTGTTTAAGTTTCACTAAGTTTATTTAGCTACCAATTGACCAAGTATATATTCAATTAGGCTCACATCCTATTGGAGACCCCCAAGGAAGCAAAAGACAGTAAGTTAGAGGCTCAATATCAAAAGAAAATGTGAGTTTAATTATCAAACGATTTCTTGGTACATGTGATTATTACGTGCTACGTGTAATGTGATCTAAATAGCTTTTATTTGAATAACATGACTGATATGGTATGGCTAATGAGATTATATTGAATGTAAATATAATGGTTAAGCAATGATTGTTGGAAATGCATATGCATATGGACTTAAAAGGCATTGTGACTAGCTAAATAGCATTGTAAACCAAAAGAAGAGGCCTATGGCCCAAACAAATGTTCAAAAGCCAAAGAAAAGGCCTATGGCCTAACAAATGTATAAATGTTACAAATGATCAAGTTAGCTAGCAAATGCAATTGTTCACATAGAAACCCAGGACATTGTTTGTTTAGCCTGGTCACAACAAAAAGAAAATGACATAAGCATAAGCATAAGCAAATGAAATGTTTACATAATTTAATATGATTTATATTCGTATGGTATTGATAAATAGAATGACATGTAAAATGCATATGAATGAAAATTATTACTCATGATTATGAATTGCTTGGTACTTTAGAAAGAATTTGATAATTATTCTCATTGAGTTGCAACTCACTAAACTGCATCATTTTTTAGGAAGAGTCGAGTAATTAGCTATTTTAGAGGTGTATACTATATAGAAGACATGAATCATAGGTCACCGGCCGAGCCTCACCAATCTCTCTCCTTGCATTGCACATATGTATAGGAACATGATATTTGTAATTTGGGTTGTGTATTTGCATATGTATAAATTAGTAAATATGTAATGACGTGTAAATGTGTATTTGACCTTGACCTTTCTAACTAAAATAATTGAACATAATGTCTGAATTGTTAACATAGATATATTATGTTTATAATCAGGATGTGATGTTTAGCTGAGCTGTCAAATATTGCAAAGTGATAGTGATATATGATTCCAAAAAAAAATTTATCCCTCATTATAAACAAGACTGTCTTATTCTATGCAATACATGATAACATGATATAAGTATAAGTGATATCCATAGGTATAAGGTGTTACATTTTAGTTTGGTATCATAGCAAGGATATGTTCTTCGGGAACATGCATATGCATTAGAACATGATAACATTGGTATCATATTTCTTAAACATTGTCAAGTGACATAATTTCATATGTTATAGGGCTACGATATAACATACTTCACCAAGGAGAGAGAGGCAGGTGAAACATCACTCATATGAAGCATCTCATTACCCACATAGAGACCAGCCTACACTAGGAGTTAGGGCTCCAGTACATACCTCCCAATCCTCACATGTAGAGATACCCTATGAGAACCCAGAGCAGGAAATACAGGGTCCAGAAAAGCAGAGGAAAAGACGCTATGACAAGCTAAGGAAACAGGGTGTAGTTGATTTTTATGGCACCACTGACCCCGCAGAGGCTGAGACCTGGCTCAAGAGAACACAAAGGGTATTAAATATGATGTAATGTATTCCTGAGGAAAAATTTGATTATTCAGTATCTTTGCTCCAGGGTAATGCATATGAATGGTGGGAGATAATTCCTGGCAGTGACATACAACCTTCTATTCTTACCTGGGATGATTTTGTCAGGGAATTTCAAAATAACTACATGCTATATGCATATAAAGATGAGAAAAGAAGAGAGTTCCTGAATTTAAAGCAAGGAAACATGACTGTGGTAGGGTATGAGATACAATTTAATAAACTCTCTCACTATGCCACTTTTATGGTTTCTACTGATAGAGACAAATGCAGAAAATTTGAAAAGGGCCTCAAATATGAGATCAGGAATAGAATCACAACTACTAATCTTGATAGCTACACTAGACTTAGAGCTGCAGCAATTAGGGCTGAAAGATTAATGAAAGAAGCTGCAGAACAACAATCTAGGAAGGTAACAATAGAAGTTCCTGCAGAGTCCAGTAGGAGACAAGGAAAGAGGGTAGATTCTTACCATCACAGTCTGGTAATAGGGGTACATACTCAGGCTCCAGAGGTCGTGCTGTGACTTCATTTTATTCTAGTAGAGGACAGAGTCAATATATGGAGCAGAGGCCTACTTATATTCACTGTGGGAGACAACATACAATGGAATGTAGAATGCTCACAGGAGCATGTTATTTTTGTGGGTCATTAGATCATATATATAGAGACTGTCCATAGAGAGCTAGATTGGCAGAGGCAGAGGGATATCATAGACCATAGTGGAGGCACCCCGAATGGGTACTACCAGTATAGCATAAGGTAGAGCCAGAGGTAGAGGCAGGACTGGTGCAACAGGCAGACATGTGACCAGATCTAAGAGTCAGAGTTCCAGACCTCCCACACAGGCTAGAGTTTTTGCCATGACTAGAAAAGAGGCAATTAATGCTCCAGAAGTTATCACTGGTAATATTTTTATTTCTGATGTACCAGCATATGCGTTGATAGACCTAGGTTCCACGCATTCATTTATTTCATCACATGTGGCATCTAAATTGCATCAAAAGCATGAACCCTTGGGAATTGGCATAAATGTGAGTACTCCACTAGGAACAATAGTATATGTGAACAATATATGCCATGACTATTTAATATGCATTGATGAAGCCAAATTACAATTTGATTTGATTTTATTGCCATTGTATAAATTTGATTTGATACTGGGAATGGACTAGCTAACTAAACATCATGCAATAGTGCATTTTTTCACTAAGGAAGTAATTTTAGAGTCTCCAGACCAGCCGAGAGTTGTATTTTTGGGTGAAAGAAAACTTGTACCTGCATGTTTAGTATTTGCTATAAGGGCATTTAGATTGATCAAAGGTATGGATGTGAGGCATATTTAGCACATGTGACTGACACCAGAACCACCAACAGTTCACTTGAAAATATACCAATAGTGAATGAATTTTCAGATGTATTTCCAGATGATGTACCTGGATTACCACCCGCTAGAGAGATAGAGTTCACTATTGATTTAGTACCAGGGGCAGAACCAATATCAATACCACCCTACAAAATGGCTCCAGTTGAGTTGAAAGAATTAAAGACCCAATTGCAGAAACTACTTAATAAGAGTTACATCAGACACCATGGGGAGCACCGGTGCTTTTTGTTAAAAAGAAAGATGGTACCATGAGATTGTGCATTGACTATAGATAGCTGAATAAAATGACAATTAAAAACAAGTACCCATTGCCCAGAATAGATGACTTGTTTGACCAGTTATAGAGAGCCCAAGTATTTCTAAGATTGAATTGAAGTCAGGCTATTATCAGCTAGGGGTAGCAGAGGTAGATGTTCCAAAGATTGTTTTTCGAACCAGGTATGGGCACTATAAATTTTTAGTCATGCCATTTGGGTTGACTAACGCTCCAGCTGCATTTATGGTGCTTATGAATAAAGTGTTTCAACCATATCTAGACAAGCTTGTCATACTATTTATTAATGACATACTGGTGTATTCAAAAGATAGGGAGGAACATGAACAACATTTGAGGATTGTGCTACAAACTTTGAGGGAGAAACAATTATATGCTAAACTGAGTAAATGTTAATTTTGGTTAGATCATGTGGTATTCCTTAGACATGTGGTATCAGGCAGAGGCATAGAGGTAGATCCAAAGAAAATAGAGGCCATAGTAAATTGGGAAGCTCCTAAGAATGTTACAGAGGTATGTAGTTTTCTAGGTTTAGCCGGGTATTATCGCAGATTTGTTGATGAATTTTCATTGATTGCTAACCCTTTGACTAAATTACTAAGAAAGAATGTGCCATTCATGTGGACTTCAGAGTGTTAAAGTAGTTTTGAAGAATTAAAACACAGGCTAACTTCTACACTAGTGTTAGGTATTCCTACAGACACAAGAGGATTTACATTATACAGCGATGCTTCATACCAAGTCTTAGGATGTGTATTAATGCATTATGGTAAGGTGATAGCTTATGCATCCAGGTAATTGAGACAATATGAAATGTCATATCCACTGCATGATTTAGAATTGGCTGCAGTTGTATTTGCATTGAAAATTTGGAGACATCATTTGTATGGTGAGACATTCCAGATCTTCACAGACCATAAGAGTTTGAGATATCTGCAGACACAAAAAGAATTAAACATGAGATAGAAGCGATGGTTAGAACTATTAAAAGAATATGACTGTACAATCGAATACCATCCAAGAAAGGCAAATGTTGTGGCAGATGCATTAAGCAGGAAGTCTAGTAGCAGTATAACTCACTTGCAAGCAACTTCTCTTCCATATTTGATTTAGCTTCGGTAGTGGGTCACTGATTACAACTTTTCAGGGTAGACCTATACTAATAGGCAGAATCAAAGAAGCACAAGGTAAAGATCCTTAATTGCATGATAAAATTGAAATGGCAAAGCAGAGAAAAAGCAAAGACTTCCATTTGCATAATGATACATTAATGTTAAAGTCACGCATATGTGTTCCAAACATTGAAAACATGCGCCAAGAAATATTGGAAGAGGCACATAATGCACCATATGCAATGCACCCAGGGATGACGAAGATGTATCACAGTTTGAGGCCTCATTATTGGTGGCCAAGGATGAAGAAAGACATAGTTGAATATGTTTCTAATTGCCTAACATGTCAACAAATTAAAGTAGAACATCAAGCTCCAGCAGGTAAACTGCATCCATTGCTAGTGCTAGAATGGAAATGGGAGAAAATAACAATGGACTTTGTTTATGGATTGCCAAGAACTCCACAAAAGATGATGCTATATGGGTAATTATTGACAGATTAACCAAGTCAGCACATTTTCTACCCATCAGATGGGGGTGTACACTTGAAAATTTGGCAAAGTTATATGTGAAAGAAATAGTTAGATTACATGGCATTCCATTATCCATCGTGTCTGATAGAGATCCACGGTTTACTTCACATTTTTGGATGAGTTTGCAAAATGCATTGGGAACAAAATTGCATTTTAACACTTCATTTCACCCACAGACTGATGGTCAATCAGAGAGAACTATATAGAATTTAGAGGATATGCTCAGAGCATGTGTTATGGAGTTCAAAGGATCTTGGGATGAATATATGGCACTAATAGAGTTTGCATACAATAACCAATACCACAATAGTGTCCAGATGGCACCATATGAAGTATTGTATGAAAGAAAGTGTAGAAGCCCAATTATCTGGGATGAAGAAGGTGCACAAGCAATTGAAAGACCATAAATGGTACATGATACAGTAGACAACATCAAGATAGTCAAAAGCAAACTCAAGGCAGCACAAGATAGACAAAAGAGCTATGTTGATCAACACAGAAGGAAAATGGAATGAGGCAGGCGAAAAGGTATTTTTTCGAGTGTCACCATGGAAAGGAGTAATCAGATTTGGCAAGAAGGGAAAACTGAGTCCAAGGTACATAAGGCCTTATGAAATTCTTGAAAAGGTTGGTCCATTGGTATATAGGTTGGCATTACCATCGGAGATGGCTCAGATTCATAATGTGTTTCATGTTAGTATGCTTAGAAGATATAGATCAGACCCCCCACATGTACTTAAAGATCAATCTATTGAGATTGCAGATGACATGAGTTATGTAGAAGAACTAGTAGAAGTCATTGGATACAAGACAAAACAGCTAAGAAATAGAGAAATACCCTTAGTCAAAATATTATAGAGGAACCATTCATGGGAAGAGGCAACATGGGAAATATAAGAGAATATGAAAAGGCAGTACCCACATTTGTTTCAAGGTATCAAATTTCGAGGACAAATTTTGAGAATTGTAATATCCTCAACCATTCATACATGCATTCCATTTTGACATGTTCATTTTATAAATGTCATTCACACGAAACACATGCATATATAAGGATTTTAGCTAGAACGTGCTCATGAGGTAAACTTGCCATGAGTCGGTTTATCACAATAGGAGCAAGTCGTACATGTCTAGTTATAATTTAAATAAGGACACAAGATATTGAAAATGAAATTAAATAAAATGATTAAAATTGAAATAAATGAAATTTGGCATAGTTAAATTATTTTGATTGGATAATTTGACTAGATAGTATTTTTGGCATTAGATATATGTAAATATGTAGAGAAAATAATAATAAAATTAATTAATTAGTTAATTAGTTAGTTAAATGAAAGGAAAAAAAAAGGAAATAAGAAAAGTTAGAAAAAGGAACAAAGTTGAGTCGGATAACTTAGAAGAAAAAGCTATCTTTGGCCTCTTATACACCATTAGTTTCTTCTTTTCCTCTCCATTTTTCTTTCCAATTTATTCTTAAAGCTCAACCATAATTGGTCATAGGTGAGTTATTTATTACTTTCTTTATTGATAATCATAATTTGTATGTTGTTGGATCATGGTTTATGTAGTATAATGTGACTATATCACTTTTGGAATTCGGTTTTGGCAACTGTCAGTTACTGCTCCATTTCCTTCATGATAGAGACTGATTTTGGAGAAACACAAAACATCAAACTTGTAGTTTCTTGTATTAAGTTTATGGATATATAAATAGTTTTGCATGATTTGGTGTTTATGAAAATATATTGGCATATGATTGTTACTAGTTTGATTGTGGAATCTAGTTAAATCACCTACAGTTTTGATTAATTTTCTATATGATAGAATCGGTATTTGAGGAAACTCAAAATATGAAAGTTGTAAATATCTAGTTATATAGTCGTATACTAAATTTCAGGACTAGATTATGAGCGGATGTTGAGTTATGGGTAAGAGAGTCATATATATTCTATATTTGAGCTGCATGCTTAGTGTCTTGTACAAGTCTAGTCAGTTTCTTGCCAATTTTGAGCTCTTTATAGACACTATCTACAAATGATCAAAACACCAAAGTTATAGATATATGTCTTAGCTAAATTTTGGCACAAATTTCACCTCAATATGTTATGTATGTTGTGAGTTATGGCCTTCATAATTCAAACTAGTACGGATGCCAACCCTGTTTCTGACCAGTCACATTAACCCTACCATATGAGGACCTTAGAGGCAGAATGGATGAAAGTTGTCAACATGAAAAATGTTCCATTTTAACATATCTATGTTCATTAAGTTTCATAAAAACATAACTTACACGCTGTTAGATATGAAGAAGCAAAATTGGTATCCTAAAACTGCCTAAGGGCAGAAAACAGAACATGCATATAAATTGCATCAAATATTCCACAATGGTTCAAGTTGTCTGAAATTTAAATATGTTGTAGCCCTCATGTTAGCTTTAATTAGAAATAAGAATCATACAAATTGTACTAGTATAGAAAAAGTTATAAGCTACTGAACACATGAAGGTCACACTACCATAATACCAAACCCTAGTTAGTGGTCCATATTATGCATATTTCAATTTGTTTAAGTTTCACTAAGTTTATTTAGCTACCAATTGACCAAGTATACATTCAATAAGGCTTACATCATATTGGAGATCCCTAAGGAAGCAAAAGACAGTAAGTTAGAGGCTCAATATCAAAAGAAAATGTGAGTTTAATTATCAAATGATTTCTTAGTACATGTGATTATTATATGCTACATGTAATGTGATATGAATTGCTTTTATTTGAATTACATGATTGATATAATATGACTAATGAGATTATGTTAAATGTAAATATAATGGTTAAGTAATGATTGTTGCAAATGCATATGTATATGGGCTTAAAAGGCGTTGTGACTAGCTAAATGGCATTGTAAAGCAAAAGAAAAGGCCTATGGCCCAAACAAGTGTTCAAAAGCAAAAGAAAAGGCCTATGACCTAACAAATGTACAAATGTTACAAATGATCAAGCTAGCTAGCAAATGCAAATGTTCACATAGAAACCTGAGATAGTGTCTGTTTGGCCTGGTCATAACAAAAAGGAAATGATATAAGCATAAGCATAAGCAAATGAAATGTTTACATAATTAGATATGATTTATATTCGTATGGTATTGATAAATAGAATGACATGTAAAATGCATATGAATGAAAATTATTACTCGTGATTATGAATTGCGAGGTACTTTAGAAAGAATTTGATAATTATTCTCATTGAGTTGCAACTCACCAAATTGCTTCATTTTTTAGGAAGAGTTGAGTAATTAGCTCATTTTGGTGGTGCATACTATATAGAAGACATAGATGATAAGTCACCGACCGAGCCTCACCAATCTCTCTCCTCGCATTACACATATTTATAGGAACATGACATTTGTAATTTGGGTTGTGTGTTTTCATATGTATAAATTAGTAAATATGCAATGACTTGTAAATGTGTATTTGACCTTGACCTTTCTAACTGAAATAATTGAACATAGTGTCTGAATTGTTAACATATGTGATATATTATGATTATAATCAAGATATGATGCTTAGTTGAGCTGTCAAATATTGGAAAGTGATATTGATATATGATTTAAAAAAAAATTTATCCCACATTATAAACAGGACTATGTATTATTCTATGCAATACATGATAACATGATATAAGTATAAGTGATATCCATAGGTATAGGTGTTACAGGATAACTCCTTTCCATGGTGACACTCAAAGAAATACCTTTTCACCTACCTCATATTCCATTTCCCTTATATGTTGATCAACATAGCTCTTTTATCTATCTTGTGCTGCCTTGAGTTTGCTTTTGACTATCCCGATCTTGTCTACTGTATCCTATACCATTTCTGGCCCTTCAATTGCTCATGCACCTTTTTGATTCCAAATAATTGGACTTCTGCACTTTCTATCATACAGTGCTTCATATGGTGCCATCTGGATACTACTATGATATTGATTGTTGTATGCAAACTCTATTAGTGCCACATATTCATCCCAAGATACTTTGAATTCCATAACACGTGCTTTAAGCATATCCTCTAATGTCTGTATAGTTCTTTCTGATTGACCATCAGTCTGTGGATGAAATGCAGTGTTGAAGTTCAATTTTGTTCCCAATGCATTTTGTAAACTCACCCAAAAACGTAAAGTAAATCGTGGGTCTCTATCAGATATAATGGATAATGGAATTCCATGTAATCTAACTATTTCTTTCACATATAACTTTGCTAAATTCTCAAGTGTAAACCCCCATCTGATAGGCAAAAAATGTGCTGACTTGGTTAATCTGTCGATAATTACCCATATAGCATCATTCTTCCGTGGAGTTCTCAGCAATCTATAAAATAAAGTCCATTGTTATTTTCTCCCATTTCCATTCTGGCACTGGTAGTGGATATAGTTTATCTACTGGAGCTTGATATTCTACTTTAATTTGTTGACATGTTAGGCATTTAGAAACATATTCTGTTATGTCTTCTTCATCCTTGGCCACCAATAATGAGGTCTCAAATTGTGATACATCTTCGTCATCCATGGGTTCATTGCATATGGTTTATTATGTGCCTCTTCCATTATTTCTTGGCACAGGTTATCAATGTTTGGAACACATATGCGTGACTTTAACATAAATGTATCATTCTACAAATAGAAGTCTTTACTTTTTCCCTGCTTTGCTATTTCAATTTTTTCATATAATTGAGGATCTCTGCCCTGTGCTTCTTTAATTCTACCTATTAGTATATGTCTAACTTGAAGAGTAGCAATTAATGATCTATTATCATGCATATTCAATTCAACATTCATTGACCGTAGTTGAATCAAATATGGAAGAGAGGTTGCTTGTAAATGAGCTATACTACTATTAGACTTCCTGCTTAATACATCTGCCACTACATTTGCCTTCCCTGGATGGTATTCAATTGTGAAATCATAATCTTTTAATAGCTCTAACCATCGCATTTGTCTCATGTTTAATTCTTTGTGTCAGCAAATATCTCAAACTCTTATAGTCTCGCCATATAAATGATGTCTCCAAATTTTCAATGCAAATACAACTACAGCCAATTCTAAATCATGCACTGGATATGACATTTCATTTGGTCTCAATTGTCTAGATGCATAAGCTATCACCTTACCATGTTGCACCAATACACATCCTAAGCCTTGGTGTGAAGCATCACTATATACTGTAAATCCTCCTATATCTATAGGAATAGCTAACACTTGTGCGGAAGTTAGCTTGTGTTTTAATTCTTCAAAACTACTTTGACACTCTGGAGTCCATTTGAATGACATTTTCTTTCTTAGCAATTTAGTCAAAGGGTTGGCAATTAATGAAAATCCATCAATAAATCTACAATAATACCCGGCTAAACCCAAAAAACTACATACCTCAATAGCATTCTTAGGAGCTTCCCAATTTACTATGGCCTTTATTTTCTTTGGATCTACCTCAATGCCTCTACCTGATACCACATGTCCAAGGAGTATCTCATGATCTAACTAGAATTCACATTTACTCAGTTTAGCATATAATTGTTTTTCCCTCAAAATTTACAACACAATCCTCAAATGTTGTTCATGTTCCTCCTTAACCTTTGAATACACTAGTGTGTCATCAATTAATACTATGACAAATTTATCCATATATGGTTCAAACACTTTATTCATTAGTGCCATAAATGCAGTTGGAGCATTAGTCAACCCAAATGGCATGACTAAGAATTCATAATGCCCATAACTGGTTTGAAAAGCAGTCTTTGGAACATCTACCTTTGCTACCCCTAGCTGATAATAGCCTGACTTCAAGTCAATCTTGGAAAATACTTGGGCTCCTTGTAATTGGTCAAACAAATCATCTATTCTGAGCAATAGGCGTTTGTTCTTAACTCACTTTATTCAGCTGTCTGTAATCAATGCACAATCTCATGGTACCGTCTTTTTTCTTAACAAAAAGCATTGGTGCTCCCTATGGTGAAACACTAGGTCTAATGTATCCCTTGTCAAGTAGTTCCTGCAATCGGGTCTTCAATTCTTTCAACTCAACTAGGGCCATTCTATAGGGTGGTACTGATATTGGTGCTGCCCCTAATACCAAATCAATAGTGAATTCTATCTCTCTAGCAGGTGGTAATCCAAGTAGATCATTTGGAAATACATTTGGAAATTCATTCACTATTGGTATATTTTCAAGTGAACTATTGGTGGTCCTGGTTCAGTCACATGTGCTAAATATGCCTCACATCCACACTTGATCATTCTAAATGCCTTTATAGCAGATACTAAACAGGCAGGTACAAGTTTTCGTTTACCCAAAAATATAACTCTCGGCTGGTCTGGAGACTTTAAAATTACTTCCTTAGTGAAACAATTCACTGTTACATGATGTTTAGTTAGCCAGTCCATTCCTAGTATCACATTAATTTCATATAATGACAGTAAAATCAAATCAGCTTGTAATTTAGCTTGATTAATGAATATTAAACAGTCACGACATACATTGTTCACAGCTACTATTATTCCTAGTGGAGTACTCACATTATGCTAGTTCCTAAGGACTCATGCTTTTGATGCAGTTTATATGCCGTATGTAATGAAATAAATGAATGCATGGAACCTGAGTCTATCAATGCATATGCTGATACAACATAAGTAAAAATATTACTAGTGACAAGTTCTAGAGCTTCAATTGCCTCTTGTCTAGTCATGGCAAAGACTCTGGCCTGTGTGGGAGGTCTGGAACTCTAACCCTCAGATTTGGTCACACCTCTGCTTGTTGCACCAGTTATGCCTCTACCGTGTGCTAAATTAGTACTATCCACTTTGGGTGCTTCCACTGTGGCCTCTAATATCCTTCTACCTTTGCCAGTCTAGCTCTCGGTGGACATTCTCTATACATGTGATCTAATGACCCACAGAAATAGCATGCTCCTATGAGCATTCTATATTCACTAGTATGTTGTCTCCTAAAGTGAATACAAGTAGGCCTATGCTCCATGTATTGACTTTGTCCTTTGCCATAATAAAATGAAGTCATAGCATGACCTCTGGAGCCTAAGTATGTACCCCTGTTAGCAGACTGTGATGGTAAGAACTGCCCCTCTTTCCCTGTCTCCTACTGGACTCTGCAGGAAATTCTCTTGTTGCCTTTCTAGATTATTGTTCTACAGCTTCTTTCATTAATCTTTCTGCCCTAATTGCTGCAGCTCTAAGTCTGGTGTAGCTATCGAGATTAGGTGTTGTGATTCTATTCCTGATCTCATATCTGAGGCCCTCTTCAAATTTTATGCATTTGTTTCTTTCAGTAGAGACGATAAAAGTGGCATAATGAGAGAGTTTATTAAATTATGGCTCATACTTTGCCACAGTCATTCCCTAACAAAATCATCCTAGGTAAGAATAGGGGGGCTGTACATCACTGCCAGGAACTGTCTCCCACCATTCATATGCATTTTCTTGAAGCAAAGATATTGCATAATCAAATTTTTCCTCAAGAATACATTTCATCATATTTAATACCCTCTATGTTCTCTTGAGCCAAGTCTTAGCCTCTGTTGGTTCAATAGTGCCATAAAAATCAACTGCTCCCTGTTTTCTGAGCATCTCATAACGTCTTTCCCTTTGCTTTTTTGGCCCCTATATTTCCTACACAGGGTTCTCATAGGGTATCTTCATATGTGAGGACTGGGATGCATGTACTAGAGCTCTAACTCCTAATCCAGGCCGGTCTCTATGTAGGTGGTGAGATGCCTTATGTGAATGATGTTCGGCCTGCCTCTCTCTTCTTAGTGAATTGTGTTCTACCATGCCCCTACAACACATGAAATTATGTCACTTGACAATGTTCAAGACATATGATGCACATGTTATCATGTTCTAATGCAAATGCATGTTCCCAAAGAACATATCCCTGCTTTGATACCAAACTAAAATCTAACACCTTATACCTATGGATATCACCTATCCTTATATCATGTTATCGTATATTGCATAGAATAAGACAATATCCTATTAATAATGAGGGATAATTTTTTTTTCATATAACAATATTACTTTGTAGCATATAGCAATTCATCAAAGCATAACAGCTTGACTATATACATAATATATATATATATATATCACATCACTGTGTATTCACTATATTATGCGTATATAGACATACAGTCCAAAACATAAAAGACTTGTCCATATACATATGTGAAATGCAAGGAGAGAAATTGGTGAGGCTCGGCCGGTGACATGTGATCCATATCATCTATATAGTATGCACCTCCAAGATGAACTAATTACTCGATGCTTCCTCAAAAATAATGTAATTTGATGAGTTGCAACTCAATGAGAATAATTATCAAAAGTTCTCTAAAGTACCAAGCTAATCACAATTATATATAATAATTGTCATTTGTACACATTTTACATGTCATTCTATTTATTATTATTATACGAATATAAGAGGTAATGTAAACATTCTTTTGCTTACGCTTATGCTTATGTCATTTTTTTTGTGACCAGGCTAAACATATACTGTTTCGGGTTTCCATGTGATTTGCTAGCTAGCTTAATCATTTGTAACATTTACTAGGCCATAGGCCTTTTTATTTTTTGCTTTTGAACATTTGTTTGGGCCATATGCCTCTTTTTTTGTTTTACAATGCTATTTAGCTAGTCACTACGCCTTTTAAGTTTATATGCATGTGCATTTGCAACAATCATTGCTTAATCATTTCTTTTGTATCACATTTGCATATTGAATCGTCAATCATTTTCATGTAAGAAAACACAACCATGTAACCATGCATTTAAGTCATCCATTACTTTTTCATATCATAGTCATACCATAGTAATCATGTAATTCATATAATAGCAAGTCAAGTCACATTGCACGTACCACACTACAATCACACGTACTAGAGAAATCGTTTAATAACTAAGCTCACCTTTTCTTTTGATATTAAACCTCTAACTTATTGTCTTTCACTTTCTTAGGGCTCTCCAACATCCATGGGCCTAATTGAATGTATATTTGGTCAATTGGTAACTAAATAAACTTAGTGAAATTCAAACAAACTGAAATATGCATAATATGGACCATTAACTATGGTTTGATATTATGGTAGTGTTACCTTTATGTGTTCATTAGCTTATAACTTTTTCTATACTAGATTAATTTTTATGATTCTTTTTTCTAATTAAAAATAACATGTAGAGCTATAATAAATTTCAGAACAATTGGACCATTGTGTAATTTTTTATGCAATTTATATGGATGTTCTGTTTTCTGCCCTATTTCTGCTCTTAGGCAGTTTTGGGACACCAAAATTGTATCTTCATATCTTACAATGTGTAAGTCATATTTTTATGAAATTTGTATAGAGATAGATATGTTAAAATAGAACATTTTTTATGTTGACAAATTTCATCCATTCTGCCTCTAAGGGCCTCATATAGTGGGGTACTTGTGACTAGTCAAGAACAGGGTTGACATCTGGACCAATCTGATTTGTGAAGGACATAACTCACAAAATACATAACATATTGAGGTTATTTGTGTCAAAATTTATCTAAGACATGTACCTATAACTTTTATGTTTTGACCGTTTACAAATTATGTATATAAGGTGCTTAAAATGGGGAAAACAACTGACTGGACCTGCACAGGATACTAAGTGGGCAGCTCAAATATGGAACAGGCATGACTCTCTTGACCATAACATCCACCTATAATCTGGCCCTGAAATTTCGTAGATAGATAGCTACACAAAGGACTACAACTTTGTGTTTTGAGTTTCATCAAATATATAATTTATCATGTAGAAAAATAATCAAAAGAGCAAGTGATTCAGCTAGGTTCCACAATCAAACCTGTTCCAGTCCAATGCCAATATCTTTTCATAGACATAAACTCTTGAAAAAATATTTATATAGCCATAAACCTAAGATATAAAGCTAAAAGTTTCATGTTTGAGCCTCTCCATATTCTGTTTCTAAAATAAAGAAAATGAGACCTTAATTTTCTAGCATAGAAGCAGAATCTGAGAACTTAGAGTAGGATCACTTAGTTGTTTAATACCTTTAACCATAATCAATTAACCATAATTAAACCTAACAAATCAAGAAATAGTTAACTTACAAATATTTAGGAGTAAGGTTGGCTGTTGCAAAGTGTAAAGAAGAAAGAAAGAAATGGAGAGGAGCTTTTTGGTGCAAGAAGAAAACAAGGCAGCCCTTGATATAAGCAAACCGCCTTCAACTTTTGTTCCACCTGATTTTCTTTTTTTTCTTCTCCAAATTTTCTGTCATTTAACTAATTTTTTATTATTATTATTATTATTATTATTATTATTATTATTATTATTATTTTCTCTACATATGTACATATACCTAGTGCCAAAATACTATTTAGCCAAATTATCCAATCTAATTAATTTAACTATGCCAAATTCCATTTATTTCAATTTAATCATTTTATTCCAATTATTTATAATACTTTATAATCCTTATTTAAATTATAACTAGACACGTTAACTTAATACTATCGAAATAGACCGACATGTGACAAGTCTATCTCGTGAGCACGTTCTAGCTAAAATCCCTATGTATGCATATGTTTCATGTGAATGACATATATAGAATGAACATGTCAAAATGAAATGCATGTAGTAATGCATATAGGAAAGTAGAGAGTGTAACATTCTTGACCATCCATACATGCATTATCACATGCATTTCATTTGGACATATTTATTTTATAAATGTCTGTCACACGAAACACATGCATACGTAGGGATTTTGGCGTGAACGTATTCACGAGATAGACTTGACA
>CATIWF010033590.1:0-14996 GCA_949630135.1 Balakata baccata
AGAAAACAAACTCTTTGATTATCTCATCAATTTAGATGTTTCAACTCTTGGATGTTTGCAGTAATCCATTAATGGATTTTGCAATTTGTATCTTGTTTCATCATCATCAGATATGAATCTCTTAGGTTATGTTATCTACACATCTTAAAGTCAGATTTCCAAAATGAAACATGTCTTCATATCCACTTGCAAAATCTCATCACAATGAGTAGTAATGACTAGGAGTAACATGATGGATTTAAGCATAGTATATGGAGTAAAAAGTCTTGTCAAAGCCAACATTTGTCCTTTAACTGCCAACTATAACTTTATAGGTAACTGCATTACCTTCCATGTCAATCTTTTTCTTGAAGACTCGCTTGCACCCAATGGGGTTTTATACCATTAAGTGGGTTAACCAAAGTCCATACTTGGTTTACAGTTATGGAATCTATATCGACTTATGACTTATGGCCATTAGTCATATTCTGAACTCTTCAGAGTCTCTTCATAAGTAGCATGCTCATCATCCTTTATGAGCAATACGACCTTTTGTTCACTTATAAGAGATCAATATCTCTTGAGAACAACCTGTATCCTACTTTACTTATGAAGCTCTTATGTTTCATAAGGTCTTACTGTTACTTCATCTATATGAATAATATATTTGGGCTTTGTTAGTTGATTTGTGTCTACTTGAGTATATATATTTGAACTTCATCAAGTTCAGTTTTGCTCCCACTATCTTATTGTAGAAGAAATTTTTACTTGGAAGATAGCATTGTTTGAAACAAACACCTTTTGCTTCAAACAGTTGTAAAACTTATAACCAAATGACTCTCATTGGTTATCCCATATATAGACATAGGGTTAGATTAAGCTTTTAAGTAATACAACATTATCTACTTCTCTTAAGCAGGATAATCCTAAATTTTCATTTATAAAAGAACAGGTTTTATGTTATTTCATATCTTATATGGAACAACATCAACTGACTGATAAGGTATTATGTTTATCACATAAACATAATCTCATGTGCATGACTATAGAAGGAATTTTAAGGAATTTTAAAAGCTTATTATGTACCTTACCATGTCTAACAAGGTTCGAGACTTCTTTTAGCCACATCAATATGCTATGGCATATAAAATATAGTTCAATCAGATAAAATCTCATTATCTTTTATATGACATTGAAACATTTAGCTTAAGTATTATTTCACTTTGATCTAATCTAAGTGTCTTAATACTTTTGCTAAATTGTTCATCTTCTTCATTTTTGAATTCTTTGAACATTTCAAAGGTTTCAAATTTGTATCTCACCGTATACAAATACTCAAATTATGAGCGATCATAATTAAGGTAATGAAGTAGATAAAATCATTTATGGCATGCATGAATATTGGTCCACATACATCTATATGTACAAGGTCCATCAGTCATTTTGCATATTCTTCCTTTTTCACTAAAAAGTGATTTTGTTAACTTGCTTAGTAAATGAGATTCACATGTGTTACATGATTCACAATCAAATGACCCTAAGTTGTCATAACTCATCATGTGATTCTCTTTTATACACCCAAGTTGACAATACCATAATATATGGTTTCGGATCACCAACTCTTTAATTTAATATTGAGGATAGAATCAAGCATTTCAAGATTAGAAACTCTACTGCATAATGTTTTAGTTTCATAAGGAATATCAATTGACTACAAAGAACAACAATTATTCTTAATAGTCAAATGAAAAACTTTAGTTCAACTACAAAACAAAATTATATTCTTTATTCATCAATTCAAATAGAATTACAATTGTTTAAACCTTTAAATAAGTTTACTAGAGAGTGTTGAAACTTAAGCCGCTATAGCTATTGCAGCAACTGTTGCTATATGACCAATGTGCACAGTTTTGACTCTCCTTTATTAAGCTTTCTATTGTTTATTTGGTCTTGCATATCTAGTATATGTGAGACCTACATGCAGTATCTAATATCCATGTGTTATTATAAGAAACAATGTTATCCTCTTTATCAAATTTACTTGAAGTAGAAGGTGCATCTATATGCCTTCTCATCTGCTTCTTGAAAAACTCAAAATAAGCTTTGTTATTCCATTTCCATTTTTCAACTCTTGCTATTATGGAAGTACCTTTTAAGATGTCTCTCTACTTGTCCTTTTATCTATAATGCATGTTACATTTTAGATCTCACTTCTATCATCTTGGAGTGGTAGAGTAATTTAGATATCTTATATCACTCAGTGTGAGCTTACTCATTGGCCATCTCTCTAAGATGATACATAATGGTTTTGCATCCATTTCATGTTGCTTTTGAAGTTTGAACAACTTAGGACCAATCCATTGTTATTCAAGTACTTCTTGTATGAAAATTGTTCATAACACTTACATCTCAAGCATTAAGGGAAGGAAAATAGCTATTATGAGACTTTGGCAACCCCTTTGGATTTGAAAACCATTCTTAGTTTTATGCCAGTCAAGGAAGTTTAGGTTAGTCAAAATGTATCACTCATGATTACGCTTCGATTCACATTGAATAATATTATTCTAACAACCTAGATGTAAAGATCAAGATTATAAAAGTGTGTACATGAATGAATGCATGATATTGAGTCTTTAATAAAACGTATTATGTCTCCCACTATTTTATTCTGAACCCATGGCCTTCACTATGGATCCGGGAGAACTTATATGTAAGTCCCAGTGGGTCACTATCCAATTTGCTAAAAATGACCTTAAGGCAACTCAACAAACCATCCTTAGTTTAATTGGTAAGTATCTGATCCATACCAATTACATATACATGCAACTATTGAATCTTGTGCTATCAACTAATTGATGTGTGCACACACATTAGGCTATCAATTCTTGATATGTGCACATGTCATGTACATTTTTCCAACTTCGCCTCCAATACTCATTGACCTTAGTGCAAATCCAACAAATCAATGATATTAGTTAAGTCAAACCCATTAATCATGAAATCAAATTTCAATGGTTCAAATATATTCTTATACAGTGAGCTTAAGGCAACTCAACAACTCTAACTCTAGAAGAACTCTGGTTCTCCCCACATTAATGGAAGGCGTAAGACATAATTGTTTATTTAGCGAGGGATTTTGTTAATTTAGTCTCATCGTGTTATTATTGCATGCTTTTATATATCATACATTCATCACATAGATATATAAAGATAGTTACATTAACTATATGACATGATTATGGACATACTAAAGTTAAACTCTTGAGCCAAAAAAAGATTAACCAGGTCTTATCTAGGTATATGCATGAATTACAACCCAAAAACAGAAATCAAATTCCTACTTTTATGTCTTCTTGTTTATGGCACCCCCTCCTTTGCTACCTGCTCATTTGCATCTCCATTCTATCATAATCCTATATAACCCAATTACATATTTCAAAAATAGAAAACCTCAATTTACATTTGAGGGGAGTAAGAAGAGAAAAGAAATACTTGAAAAAGAAAAGATAGGCAGGGACACGCAGGCCCTATTTACCATAATACAAAATTCATGCATGCTTAATCACATTGGGCCTAAGTTCATAATCATCCATCATGTCTTTCCATACACCCCTAGAATGCATTTTCTAATGCATAAAAATAAAATAAAATAGGTAGTGATAATTTTGAATTGCAAATCTGAAAGTCGATTCAACAGTTGAACCAAAATTGTTTACTTTTATTGTTTCCGTCAATTTGATTTTGTATGTCATTTTAATATGGAATTTAATAATTAATGAAATTAAATTAAATTCCATATTTCCAGAATTAATTCAAAATTAATTCACCTTAAAATCAAATTATTATGATGTCAAAAATTAAACAATTTAATTTTAACATACATGTCACTTTCTAGTCATACTAGATATGTCATTTGTTCAACTTAAATTAATTCAAAATTAATTTCCAAAATTTTTAGAACTTCAAATCATCTTTCTAGCATCTTTAGGTCAGCTCAAATCCAACAAAATAATATTGGCACAAGCCAAAATCATTAAGACAAACGAAACAATACATAAGCTGCTCAAAACAACTCATTTACCATCTAGAATTAATTTCAAAATTTAAATTCAAGCAAATTGATTTTTGCATGCATCTAACATCAAAATAACAGATTTTAAATCACATAAAAAATATTTCAAAGTGCTGAAAATGAAATATTCACATACAAAAAAATTCAAACAAAACAATCTCGTCGGGTATCCAAAACAACCTCATTTTGGTGATTGTTTGAAAAATTAATTAAAACAATTTTTAATTAATTATTGGATACTTCCAAAAACTTAAGCACATTCTTAATGCGCCTAAATAATTTTCCATAATCCAATTACAAGAAAAATATGAATAGTCCTAACAATTAATCCAAACAACATCACATATTCATCAACAATACAATTTTCAGCAATTTTGTAATAAATTCGAAATTAATTATTTGAATCATTTCCACACCATTTTTCAATCAATATAATTATCCTTAATTATCTCATGATCATATCATAAAAAGAAAAATATGTAAAACAAATTTTACAAATTAATTTCAATTTTACAGATCAAAATATCCAAATCATCAAAACCATACAATCCAATTGCACCTTATATTAAAATTAATTTTAATGGACACAATATAGCTCTAAAACCAATGATAGATTTTAACATGTATCTTATACACAAAATGGCAATAGAAATAATTCTCCGAGTGATTTTTTTCCGCGATCTTATCGTGAACCTACTCGAAATAATTCTCTCATATTTTGGATCTCATCCAAAGTCATTTTACTCATCTTTATATCTCCAAAGCGTGTGACCCATTAGATTCCCAGTTATATTGGCTACTTAAATTATCAAATAATTTAAGCAAATCATGAACGGTATCTAGCAACACATCATAACCCCCAATTGACTGGAAAGTTAGTGGTTTGACTACGAACCTTTCCTTAGACAATTTCTATGCAATTTATCCTTTCACCATTCCATACCCCACTCAATTCAAAGTATGGACAATGTGTCAACTCCTTCTAGACTAACTATATCACACCTAGCCCAAGTGATGTTAGATCTTGTCCTTAGGACTCATTACTCTATTAGACATGTCACTGAAGACTATCTTCAAGACGTTTCCATGCTGGCCAGAGATTCCGGAGTAATGATCCCGACAAGAGGTTGTGGGTATACTCTCCCTCTATTTGGAGCAGTGAATCCTCTGTTGGCTACCCAATTACATTCGAATACCTTAAGTTGTATCCAATCACCACCCTATAAGCGATCTCTATAAGGAAACAAGGAATGAAGTCAAAGCACAGATTCAATATCCAAGATATCTATGAGTACCTCAAATCTAAGGATACTTACCCATTGCTATGATGAGACTCTCATTGACATTTGAATAGATAATCCATATGATTGTCTCATAGCAGGTCATCCAATATACTTGACTACTCCTAGCAAGTATCCACATATTAATTTTGAACATCTCATGTTCACAGCTTATGAGATCTATTGCTTGATCTAATCAAGGAGTATAATATGTGCTAGTCTATCCGGATCAACAATGTCCTATCTTATTGATCCTATGACTAGGGATAATATAGATACTAACATAATTACACATGATAGGAATCTCATTATCATGATCCCATCATGATTTCCTTCATGCTACATTTCATATCATGAACTTTTATTAATCAGTTTAAGATCTATATCAATTCATATGCAAATGAATACTAATATAATGAAAGAATGTCTTTATGAATGTGTACACTAAGTGCCTAAGGGATTGCCTTTTGGGCACATCTCTAACATTGGAGTTACTCAAAATGGAAAAGAAGGGAAAAGGCAAATTTTCCACTGGAATTTCCACTAGGGTTATCTAGAAGCCTGTCATTATCGCTGTGGAAGCATCGCTAATGAAGAAAACTTCTACCTCTAGTGTGACCATCATAGATGATGTTCTTGGGAGTTTCTCTCCTCCACCTGTGGAGGATTTTTCCTCCATCGTGTCAAGAAGCACCTTTGAGGTGGCTAACGTGATGTTGAAACCAACTATACCTCTAGCCTAGACCCTTTGCTCTTAAAAGAAAAGGTCATCATTTAATGCGACAAATGTTCCTTCTAAGAAAGCAATTAGACCTCTTGCCAAGTGGGAGGATTCTATCAAGATAGATGAGGTCTTTGTCGATTTTCATCAAGCCATATCAGTTCGCTATAAGGGGAAAGATAGAGTAGCATCAATTGAGAAGGTGGCTGCTTGCTATAACCTGCTGAGGGCTTGTCAACTTCATTCTAATCTTGTAATGAGGCAGACACTATCTAACCTATATGATTTGAAAAGGGCTAACCTTCTACTGCTTTTGAAGTTAGCTTAGTTCTTCTCTTTCCTTGGAGATTACTTATTATTCTTTTTTCGTTGCAATCTCTCTCTTACTTCTTTTTTCTTCTCCTTTATTCTCTTGGATTGCTCAGCTTTGGTGGGCTAATTATGAGTGTATTGATGCTCTAGGTAAGGAGATAGAGGTTATTCCCTGGAGGACACCTTGCAGAATAAAGAAAGCAATTGGCAATCTCAACTCAATTGGGAGGAGGCAGCCAAGGAGTCTCATATTAGCAAGATCAAATCTGAGAAAGATTCAATCATTACTAGCTGGAGAGATCGGGCTATCATGGCTGAGAGTAAGGTGGCCTCTCTCCACCTTACTTACAAAAGATAGAGGCGGGGAAAAATAAGCTGCAAATCTCTTATGATTCTTATCACACTTGGGCTAAGGTGGAGATCTCCCAGTTGCAATAGGAGGAGACCTCATACTTGGAATAAGTGTTGGCTATGCAAAAGGATGAGTGCCAAAAGATTATTAAGATATTAAAGGAGGAGTTCCCAGAAAATAATGTTAGCTTGCTGGATGAAGATGATTCGTCCCTTCCTGTGGTTGTTGATGTGAATCATGCCATAGATGAACCTGACACTCCTTTCCAATTTGATTTCCTATTGAGGATCCTATTGCTCCAGAGGATGTAGAGAATGTTGCTAAAGAGAAGGATGTTTTTTAGGAGCTAAAAGTTGGCTTTGAAGAGAATGTTGAAGCTGTTGTGCTAGAGTGATGATCTCCTTTTTTTTTGTGATAAGCAAATTTTTTTTGTATTCCTCTTAGGGGAATGAATGTTGGTTTTCTAATTTCATTTTAGAGGTATCTTCTAATTACTATCTTCTTCACACTTTTTTTTTAGCTATTTCAATAATAGATCTTTGTCGATCTTTAGGGGGATATTCTTTACTACACTTCTTTTTGTTCTACACGAATTTCCTTAGAAATAATCTTTGCTATAGTTTACCTCCTTAAAGATTTTCTTGCATGGATCTCATTAGAGATACTCTCTGTTATATTTTTATCTCCTTAGAGATTTCTTTTGAATCTCCCTAGAGATGCTCTTTGCTATATTTTTATCTCCTTAGAGATTTTCTTGCATGGATCTCCTTAGAGATACTCTTTCCTTAGAGATGCTTTGGCTTATTTTATACTTTGGCGGGTAGAACTGAATCCCGCTCGAGAAAGGTCATCTCGCGGTCAGGAAAGGTTTCCCACTCGAGACACCCATTTTTTCGGTCAGGACTCGCCTCTAGCCTACACGTTATAAATACATGATTTCACGCCTTTTTTCGCCTCCATTCGAACCCTAGCTATCTTTAACGACCAGTAAACCCTCTGAACTCTCTTCCCTCTACCTCCATTGATTCTCCTTCACCTAAACACAAGTAAAACACATTTGGGTTGTTTTATAAAGGATTAAATTGGGGTTTTTAGCGTTTTCATCAAGAACACGACCTGCACGTTTTGGACAGATTAGAGGCTGAGTTCCTCTGAATTTTTCCTTCATTTTCTCCACTGGTCAGTAAGTATTCATTCTCCCTAGGCTCTTAATCACATTATTTCATTGGTTTGCCTTGTGGTTTGGGGGTTTTCTTTGAATTAGGGTTTAATTTCGATAACTCTATATGAATAGATTATGTTTAACCCTTTGTTGAGATATTTAAAATTATATGTGCATAATTCTAGGCTAAAAATATGTGTTTATATTTTTCTTCCTATTTTATGTATGATTTTTATTCCTATTTTGTATCTTCCAATTTAGTATATATACCCTTTAGCTTGAGGGAATAATGAAGCTGAGAATTTCAGTCTTCACCATATTTTTTTTCTTTTCTACTTTCTCTAAATTTCTCATGGTATCAAAGCCCTAATGGTTCCATCGATTCTCTCTTCTTCTATACTATTTCTGCCCATCACTACTGTCCAGTAAACCCACTTTTGTCCGCGCACTTTCTCTTCTCACCACCACTCATGATGCACTTTTTATCAGAAGAGTCACCCTACCTTTCCGCTCCTATTAGTGACATTGTTTTCCTGTTCCGGCTTCATTCAATTTTCTGACCTCTAAAATAGTCTCTTCAGCTCCTTCAATAAATGGCTGATATTTCAAGTGCTCTCAAAACCTTTACCTCATATATTTCTAATTCTTCAGCCATCACTACTGTCAAACTACAAGGCAATGATAATTATGTTTCATGGGCGGCGTTTGTTGAATTGTGGTTTATGGGTTAAGGATATAGTGATCACTTAGAAAAAAATGCCGCTGAGATTGATGAATAGACTAGGGTTGCATGGATTAAAATTGAAGAGCAATTATGCAGTTTATTGTGGCACTCTTTGGAGCAAAAATAATTGACCCTTTTTCAGTCTTGTAAAACATGTTACAAAGTTCAAACAAAGGCTAAGACACTATATACTAATGATATTCAACATATTTATAAAGTTGTGTCTGACCTTATCCATTTGCAGCAAAGCTTTCAGGATATGGCTAGTTATCTGGGCCAAATTGAAACGTTGAAAGACGAATTTAATTCTCTCATGCCTTTTTCTGAAAGCATTACTAAGCAGGATGCCCAGCGAGATAAATTTTTTATGGTGATAACCTTGATAGGGCTTCGGGCAGATTTGGCTTCAGTACGAGATCAAATCCTTGCAAGTACAGTCATTCCTACTCTAAAGGAAGTATTTGCTCAATTACTTCATACATCCTTAACCAAGATTGAAACTGAGTCATCTATACTAGCCATATAGAAACATAGTCATCAGGGAGATAATGTTAGAGATATGCCCAAAAGGCAATCGCCTCAGGCACTTAGTGTACACATTCATAAAGACATTCTTTCATTATATTAGTATTCATTTGCATATGAATTGATATAGATCTTAAATTGATTAATGAAAGTCATAGCATGAAGGAAATCATGATGGGATCATGATAATGAGATTCCTATCATGCGTAATTATGTTAGTATCTAAATTATCCTTAGTCATAGGATCAACAAGATAGGACATTGTTGATCCAGATAGACTAGCACATGTTATACTCCTTGATTGGATCAAGTAGTAGATCTCATAAGCTATGAGCATGAGATATTCAAAGTTAACATGTGGATGCTTGTTAAGAGTAGTCAAGTACATTGGATGACCTGCTATGAGACAATCAAATGGATTATCTATTCAAATGTCAATGATAGTCTCATCATAGCAATGGTGCATGTATCCTTAGACTTGAGGTACTCAAGGATATCTTGCATACTGATTCTATGCTTTGACTCCATTCCTTGTTGCCTCATAGAGGTCGCTCATAGGGTAGTGATTGGGTGCAGCTTGAGATATTCGAAGGTAATTGGGTAGCCAATAAAGGATTCACCGCTCCTGATAGAGGGAGAGTATACCCACAGCCTCTTGTTGGGATCATTACTCGAGAATCTCTGGCCAGAGTGGAACTGTCATGAAGATGGTCTTCAATGACATGTCTAATTGAGTAATGAGTCTCAATGACAAGATCTAAAATCACTTGGGCTAGGTGTGACGTAGTCAGTCTAGCGGGAGTTAACACATAGTCCATGCTCTGAACCGAGTGGGGTATAGAATGGTGAAAGGATGAATTGCACATATTGTTGTCTATGGAAAGGTTCGTAGTCAAACCACTGATTTTATGGTCAATTGGGGATCATGTTGTGTTGCTATATACAGCTCATGATTGCTTAAATTATTTGATAATTTAAGTGGCCAACATAACCGGAAACCTAATGGGTCACACGCTTTGGAGATGTAAAGAATGAGCAAAATGGCTCCAAAATATGAGAAAATTATTTTGAGTCAGTTCGCGATAAGATCGCGGGAAAAAATAGCTCGGGGTTAACAGCCCCATGCTGGCCCGCTGGCCTGCCAGGCAAGCCAACTGGGCCTGCCTAGCAGGCCCAGGCGGGCTGTTGTGCGCTAGCGCGCACCAGCACGCTAATCACCCTATATATTGACCAAAATGGCCATGGCACTATTCATGCCTCTTCAAATTCTTCTCCTCTCAATTTTTATCTACTTTTCTGATTTTCTTTTGGATCTAAAAGACATAAAATAGACAAGGAAAAATTTTTGGGAGAAGAAAAATTTTTGGAGACAATAAGAAAATTAAAGAGTTTAATTTTCTTCTCATATGAACATACACCATTGCTAGCACTTTGAGGTATGTTCAAGCCATCTCCCTAGTGGTTTGATCATCTCATCTTCGCGTGGATATTGTTAGAGACAATCCAAGATTGGATTGTTGTGGTTTGCTATAACCCAACAAGGTGAGAAGTTGAAGAAAAATCAAGAAATAATAAAGGTATAAATTCTGAATTTTCTTTGGTTAAATTAGTTTTAATTGGCACATGTATAATCCTTTGATTCGGATTTTGAAAATTTTTATTTTCCGCTGCGTTGTATGTATGTGATACATGATCAAAACCCTTCTAATAATAGAAAAAGGAAAAGCCCCAAATTTTATTGTACTAACTGCGATAAGGGGGTCACACTCGTGACACTTGTTGGGCCCTTCATGGTCGACCATTAAGGAATACTCAGTCTAGTCGATCTACTACTCATATGATTCAAGGAGATGGAATCCTACCTCTACCAAATACACAAACTCAAGGGTCTAATTTGATTACATTGACTAGTGATAATTATGATGAATATTTAAGGTATCAAGCATCGAAACAACAGTCACCTTCTTCTATGGTCTCTATTGCTCAACCTAGTAATTCTTTTGCTTGCCTAACACAATCTTCATCCAATGAATCTTGGATCTTTGATTCTGGTGCCTCTAACCATATCTCTAGTAATAAAAACCTTTTTTCTACTCTCCACTCTCTATCTATTCCATCTACAATTACCTTAGCTAATGGATCTCAAACATTGATTAAAGGAGTAGGAGAAAGTTAACATGTCTCTTTTATTCCTTTAGTTTCTATCTTATACGCACCGGAATGTCCCTATAATTTAATTTCCATTAGTAAACTTTCTAAACAACTTAACTGTAGAGTCATCTTTGATTCTTATTCTGTTTCTATGCAGGACTAGAGTACGAGGAAGATGATTAGCGAAGGGCATGAGTCGAATGATTATACTACCTTACTTGTCCTGCAATATCTACTGCCTTTACCTCTGCTCCTTCAGTTGATCTTCTTCATAATCGCCTAGGTCATCCTAGTCTCTCCAAATATCAAAAGATGGTTCCTAGTATTTCAAAACTGTCTTCCATTAAATGCGAGTCATGTCAGCTTGGGAAACATACTCCTAGTTCTTTTCCTAAGAGATTAAATAATAGAGCTTCTTTTATGTTTGATATTATTAATTTTGATATATGGGGTCCAAGTCGTGTCGGTACAAACTTGGGTTTTCAGTACTTTGTTACTTTCATTGATGACTATTCTCGTTATACTTGGTTATTTTTAATAAAATCTAGATCTAAGTTGTTTGCTATTTTTTAAAACTTTTGTGTTGAAATTCATAATCAATTTGGAGTTTCAATTAAAGTTTTATGCAGCGACAATGCACGGGAATATATGTCTCTTCCTTTTCAAGAATTCATAGCTTCTCGAGGAATTCTTCACCAATCTTCTTGTGTATATACCCTTCAACAAAATGGTGTAGCTGAAAGAAAGAATAGACACCTCATTGAAACAACCCGAACAATACTTATCCATCATCATGTTCCACTTTGTTTTGGGGAGATGCTATCCTAATTGCATGTTATCTAATCAATTAAATGCCCTCATCAGTTTTGCAAAATCAAAGTCCTTATTCTATTTTATTCCCAAGACAACCATTTTACCCTCTCTTTACTCGCATGTTTGGGTGCACTTGTTTTATTCATAATTATACTCCTGATAAGGATAAGCTTCATCCCAAAGCTATTAAGTGTGTTCCTAGGATATTCTTGCCTACACAAAGGTTACAAATGCTATGATCTAACAATTAACAAATATTTTATCTCAGCAGATGTAACCTTTTTTGAGTCATCTCGTTAGACCACAAACCAAAAAGATATACTAGAAGCTCTTCTAGTCCCCATTTTTCCCATTTCAATCACACCATCACCATCTCTTAAATCATTACAAGTCTACTCTAGAAGATCTATACATACTCCTGATGATCCTATTGCAGGTATAGATCAAATAAATACTCTAAGTGACTAATCTCCTCTGCCACTAGCTTCTCCAACACCGATCACGTCCCAAACCAAGGAACCTACTCCACCTATTGCAATCAGAAAAGGTATTTGTTCTTCTCGTAATCTCCATCCTATTTATAATTTTTTGAGTTATCATTGTCTATCTCCTTCATATTATGCCTTTGTATCTAATTTATCTATTGTGCCTATCCCAAAAAGTGGTACTGAAGCATAGGGACATCCAGGTTAGCAATAGGCTATGGTTGAGGAAATGAATACTTTTCATGCTAATAATAATTGGGAGCTGGTTCCTTTACCATCTTGAAAATATATAGTTGGTTGTCGTTGGGTTTATGTAGTGAAAGTTGGTCTTGATGGCAAGATAAACCGCTTGAAAGCTCGTTTGGTTGCCAAAGGATATACTTAAGTTTCTGGCCTTGATTATGGGGATACTTTCTCTCCAATTGCCAAGATTGCCTCTGTTTGGCTTCTTATTTCTCTTGCTACCATGCACCATTGGAATATTCACCAACTAGATGTTAAAAATGCCTTCTCACGTGGAGAATTGATAGAAGAAGTTTATATGGAGCAACCGCTCGGTTTTATTGCTCAGGGGGAGTCTAGATTAGTCTGTCGATTGTGGAAATCTCTTTATGGTTTGAAACAGTCTCCAAGGGCATAGTTTGAACGATTTAGCACTGTTGTTCAAGACTTTGGGATGCATAGAAGGGAAGTAAATCACTCTGTATTTTATCGTCATACAACTCATGGCAAATGTATTTATCTAGTGGTATATGTGGATGATATTGCTATAACAGGTGATGATCATGAAGGAATTATCCAACTCAAGCAACATCTCTGTAGTCACTTTCAGACTAAAGATTTAGGAAAATTGAAATATTTTTTAGGCATTAAAGTGGCACAATCAAATATAGGTATTGCTATTTCACAGCGAAAATGTCTTAGATATTTTGGAAGAGACAGAAATGTTGGATTGCAAACCTGTGGAAACTCCTATAGACCCAAATGTTAAACTTGTTCCATGACAGGGGGAGCCACTAAAAGATCCTGGACAATATCGAAGATCGGTGGAAAACTCAATTATCTCACCATAACTCGCCCAGATATTTTTTTTACAGTAAATGTGGTCAGTCAGTTTCTTCAAGCCCCTTGTGATTACCATTGGGATGTAGTAATACGTAACCTTTGATATATCAAAGGATCTCTAGGACAAGGTCTATTGTATGAAGACCAAAGACATACAGATTATTGGGTATTCAGATGCTGATTACGCTGGTTCTCCTTTAGACAAACGATCCATTTCGGGATATTGTGTCTTGATTAGAGGAAATCTAATATCATGGAAGAGTAAAAAGCAAAAATATTGTAGCAAGATCAAGTGTCGAAGCAGAATATCGAGTCATGGCCTTAGTTACTTGTGAACTTATTTGGTTAAAACAATTACTTCAAGAATTAAGGTATAGGGATTTTGGTCCAATGAAATTAATTTGTGATAATCAAGCAGCCTTACATATTGCCTCAAATCTGGTCTTCCATAAAAGAACAAAATAGGTTGAGATAGATTGTTATTTTGTCAGACAGAAGACCGAATCTGGTTGTGTTACCACTAGTTTTGTGAATTCAAATGATCAATTGGCAAACATTCTTACTAAAGCTCTAAGAAGACCCCAGATTGAATACATATGCAACGAGCTAGGAGCATATGACATATATGCTCCAGCTTGATTAGGAGTGTTGAGATATTTGAAATTATGTGTGCATAATTCTAGGCTAAAAATATGTGTTTATATTTTTCTTCCTATTTTGTATATGATTTTTATTCCTATTTTGTATCCTCCAATTTAGTATATATATGTAACACCTTATACCTATGGATATTACTTATACTTATATCATGTTGTCGTATATTGCATAGAATAAGATATAGTCCTGTTTATAATGAGGGTTAATTTTTTTTTTTTTGATCATATAATATTATCACTTTGCAACATTTGACAGCTAAGCATCACATATGTTAACAATTCAGACACTATGTTCAATTATTTCAGTTAGAAAGGTTAAAGCCAAATACACATTTATACATTATTGCATATTTAGTAATTTATACATATACAGATACACAACCCAAAATACAAATGTCATGTTCCTATACATATGTGCAATGCAAGGAGAGAGATTGGTGAGGCTCGGCCGATGACTTGTGATCCATGACCTCTATATGGTATGCACTGAAGGGTTTTGATCATGTATCACATACATATAACGCAGCGGAAAATAAAAATTTTCAAAATCCGAATCAAAGGATTTTCATGTGCCAATTAAAACTAATTTAAACAAAGAAAATTCAGAATTTATACCTTTATAATTTCTTGATTTTTCTTCAACTTCTCACCTTGTTGGGTTGTAGCAAACCACAACAATCCAATCTAGGATTGTCTCTA